>PVJL010000520.1:112331-398852 GCA_004026885.1 Lyroderma lyra | reverse complement strand
AGGGGAGAAAGGGGAGGGGGTGGGAGAGGAGGGGGGAAGCTAAATATAAGGGGATGGAAAGAGGGGTCACATTAGGTGGTGAACTTATTATACATCAAGTTGACAATGCACTGTGGAATTGTATGCCTGAAACCTATGTAATCCTTGCTAACAGATGTCACCCCAATAAGTCTAACAATAAAAATGAATTAAAAAAAAATAAATAAAAAAATAAATTAGGTGCAGTAAGATGTTAACAACAATAACTCATAATAAAACAGAACCATTACAAATCGAAGTTATGTGAACGAAGTCTGTCAAAACGTCGTATTGTACCCTCCTCCGCCTTCCTCTTGTGATGCCCTGAATGATTCAATGCCTGTCTGATGAGATGAAGCGAGGTGAAAGGTGTGGGTATTTTCAGGTGGCGTCGGACTACTAGTGACCTTCTGCCTGCACATCAGAAGAAAGATCTGCTTCGGGTGATCCCAGATCATCAAGACTCGACAGTGTCGATGGACGAACAGAGCAGGCAGTTTTGATGGTTGGGGGAATGTAATATTTTTGGGTCGGGGTTGGTGACAAGTAACTGAAAAGTGGAAAGTGGACGTGTGCGTAAGGGCAGTCTACTGCAGTAAGGAATTATTATCTTTATAGTTCTTGCTCAACTTCTTGTCACCTTTACACTACACAAGTTAGGTAAGTTTTAGTGGTTTTGTTGGCGACGTCTATTTAACTTCTACAAGGAGCCAATGCGTTTGGAAAAGCCTGATCGTTCATAGCTCTTGTCCACGGGAAACCTGGCTGTGAGGACGCCAGCTGAGATCCAGCATTTGGCTTGTACGTAGTGCATCCTTTCTTCATTCATGTATCGATTCATTCATTCAACATGCATTCGTTCAGCAGCCCACACTACCAGGCATTGGTCTGGGCCCCAGGGGTGCAAAGGTGAGTGAGGGAGGAAGTCCACCTATGAGGGAGGGTGGGCGCTTTGAGGAAACCTTCCTGGAGGAAGTGATACCCAGCGGGACCCATGGCACGGCTCACCATCCCCCGGGCCAAGCCGAGGAGGCTGAGAGGGTATTTCTGGCAGCGGGAACTGCATGGAGCTGGTCAGCAGTTAGTCGTGACCCTTCCCAGGAACTGAAAGTACAACCTGGGCTGGAGCTGGGGGCAGAGGTGGGGGAGCTGAAAGATGACCCTGTAGACATTAAACAGGGGTCAGTTTGAGAAGCCCTTGTCATTCCTTGCTAGGCCAGGCATGGTTCCAAGGACCAGGAGCACTTAGCGATACCAGGGAGCTCTTTGGCGATGTGGACTCTCAGGCCCTACCCCAGATTTGCTGAGTCAGAACCAGCATTTTAGCAAGAACCCCACGGGTCCATATGCTCAGTAGCGCCTGGGAAGCCCTGCTCTGAGACTTGTGAGGGCGGAAATGTTGACTGCAGCCTTTACCCTGAGGGATATGGGTAACATCATAAGGTGTGAGGCTAAGCTAATATCCCCGGGTACTCTTGCCTGCCTTTGCCCATAGGTCCCAGGTAGATGAGCGCGCAGCTCAGTACTGACTTTCCCAGATGCCTTTGCAGCTGGAGAAGGCGCAGAGCACCTCAGTACAAATCTACTGGGGTCATTTTTGACAAAGCTACTGCTTTCCCAATTAAAATAACAGCGATGGCTGGCAGATCCCTTGGCCATTTCTTCCTGCCTTTCGTGGGGATGTGATTCGTGGCGCCGTGGGAGGCATCTCGATTGTGGGAGAAATGTGCTAGCCTTGAGTCGTTGGACTACAGAACCTAAGCCTGGATACACTCCCTCCAGACACTGTGTTGGGTTTTCTTTTTTGTTACTTGCAACTACAAGCACTCGTTTGACTAGCCCAGAGGGACAACTCATGAATATATCAGTTAGTATGATGTTGGTACACACACACACAAAACCAAAACAGTATTTCTTTAAACAAGATACATGGGGTTGTCTGGGGAAAAAAATCCAGCCATACTTGCCTCCATTCTTCACATGGCGTGGCTGGATACTTTTCGGACAGCCCTCATATATTTATGGTTCTCACACAGGGAACGATTCAGTGATTTGCAGTCTAAGCTAAAAGGACAGTTACCACAAACCAGTGCTTAGTCTGTCTGCTGTCTCTGCCATTCTCACTGCATGACTTCTGTCCTCATGATAGCTGCTGCAAGTCCACCCGTTACTGCTGCACGACAATGTTCTTTTGGCTGGTCTAATAATTAAATCTGCATGGGACAGATTAAAGAGGGAAAACCAAATTTAAATACACAGCATACGGAAGGGAGCCCCATGTGCGTGAGCGAGTCAGAGATCCTACATATGTGAGAGGTTCAAAGGGGAAAGGAGTGATGGGGGCCATTCTGAGCTGAGGGTGAGGTAGGGTGACTTGCAGCTTCAGAGGGGAGGAAGGTCACTGAGGGTGCTGAGAAGAGCCCCTTGGTGTTCACTAATTAGAAGCTAGCCCTGCCCTATGGATAGGTCATAAAAAGTTATTGCTGGTGATAACATTTATTGTGGGCCAGAGCCCTCATTTAAATGGTTGAAGGGAGAGGTGGAAGTTTCTCACTAGCCTGCAGGGTCTCAGTTGCCTTCAGCTCAAAAATAATCTGCATGCCCAGAGGCCCATCTTGGGGTGACTCCTTTTGAGCCCCTGGAAGGCCACTCCCTTATTTATTTAATTAAATTTGTCAGGGCGACAGCAGCTAGTAAAATTATATAGGTTTCTAGTGTACAATTCTATAATACATCATCTATGTCACAGGTGTCCAACCTTTTGGCTTCCCTGGGCCTTAGTGGAAGAAGAAGAATTGTTTTGGGCCACACATAAACTACACTAACGACAGCTGATGAGCTAAACAAACAAACAAACAAAAAACCACACACACACAAAAATCTCATAATGTTTTAAGGAAGTGTACACATTTGTGTTGGGACACACTCAAAGCCGTCCTGGGCCGCATGTGGCCTGTGGGCCACGGGTTGGACAAGCTTGACATATGTGTTGCATTGTGTGTTCACCACCCAGAGTCACTTCTCCTTCCATCCCCATATAGTTGGGGCCCCCTTCCTCCTCTCCCATCCCCCTCCCCCCTTACCCTCTGCTAACCACTAAGCTATTGTCTGTGTCCTTGAGTTTTTGTTTCTTTGTCGCTTTCAGTTTTATATCCCACATATGAGTGAAGTCATATGGTTCTTGACATTTTCTGTCTGGCTTATTTCACTTGGCATGATGATCTCAAGGTCCATCCATGTTGTCACAGATAGCACTCATAATTTTTAAGGACCCTTCCCTGAAATTGCAACCCCCACTTCTACATACAGCTCCTCGACCAGGACTCGTTACATATTTACACCTTATGGTGAAGGAGGCTAGGTGATGTTTTTTGTTTTGTTTGTTTGTTTTTTTTCTGGTTTGCCACATCTTAAACTAAAAACCAGAATTCTGTGACAAAGTGAAAGAGCACAGACATTTGATATCTGTATCTCTCTGGAAGATTCCATCACCATCAGGTTTGTATTTCAGGAAGATCCTTCTGATAGTAGTGTGAAAGCAGGTTGCACGAGGGGGAAAGCCTTCAGGTGGGCCCATCAACCATAAGGCAATGGAATAGTCTAGGGCAGGGTTTGGAAACTTCAGACCATAAGCTAAATCCAGCCTGCCACTTGTTTTTGTACATAAAATTTCATTGCAACATAGTGAAGCCACACGGTTAGATATTGCCCGTGGCTGTGTAGAAGAGGAGGAGAATCATTTTCCTTTTACCCTTCTAGGTTCTTGGCTAAGACCCCCCTGTAATAATAGATTACAGGAGAAAAACAAGTTAATAACATGTGTACCTCTGTATATGAGTACAAGGGAGAGAGCCAGGAAAACTGAGGAACTCCCCAAAATGGCCCAAGCTACCACCTTCAATACCATCTCCAGCCAAAGACAAAAATGAAGGTAGAGTGAGACGGAGGCCGGTTAAGGGAGGCGACCAGGAAAAGAAGAAAGTTAAGGTCAGGTTCGTGCTGCAGACTGAACTTGATCCTTCTCCACAGACAGGAGTTTCTGGAGCTACAGAGACATCTTTCTCTTCCTGGTACAGAGAGGGAGACCCCCTTAAATGGAGATTTTTTCTTATAAATGTAAATGTCTCTTACAAAAGAGTAGCTTCTGCTGTTTTCAGAGTTTCTCTTGTGTCTGCTGTTTCTCAGAACAATCCTTACACCAAAGAGGTGTGTGTTGTGTTGGGGTGGTGGATTCCGCTACCCCTTTGGCTGCTTTCTCCCTGTCAGCAGAGTTAAGTCACTTCAACACAGACAGTTTGGACTTAACAAGCCCTAAAATATTTGTCTCTGGACCCTGATGGGAAGTCTGCCGTCTCCCAGCCCAGAGAAGCAGTAAGCAGGGTTGGAGAAAAACAGACACTTCCAAAAGACAGCAAGGGGGTAGAAAGGGCCGGCAATGGTTAGGCGAGGGCCATTAGAGGTCGAGTGGAGCTCTGGCTTGAACAGGCAGAATATTCCCGAAATCTTACATAGCGCCCAAATCCCTGCCTAGTAAGTGCAAGTCTACGGGGAAGGGTTCTTATGAGACTTCAGGTTTATCAGTATGTACAGCCCATTAACTGGAGAACCGGAGAGAATAATTCAGGTTTTGAGAGCTTGGCCTTGATGAATAAAAACTAAAAACGGCGATTAGTGCCCATGTCAAAAGGGGAGAGAACGAACGTGGAGCCGCAGTGTTGGACACTTGGTGCTCCTTGTTAATACCCAGGGACAGTGCTTCTTAATTTTGTTTTTTGAGGTTTGATGATTAAAAAACACCTTTAAGGTGTTAAAGAAAAAATTAACATAAGTCACAATTTGTTTTCATTTGTTTGAATCTTTATTAACATTTATACTCAAGTATATAGCTGGTATACAGTATTGATTATATTAGTTTTGAGTGTATGAAGATTTTTAATTCTAACAAATTGTAGGGGTATCATAAGCTCATTTTAAAAAGTGAGGAAAAGAAAAAAATGAAAAATCATTCATACTCTACCATCAGATAGAATTGCTGTTAGTTCAGTGTGTTCTCTTTTCTTTCCCTCCCAAGATGGACCATTCTATTTGAAATGGTATTTTTCATATAGTTATATATACTGCTTTTTCCACGTAAGTATACCATAAGTTTTTTTTTGTTGTTGTTGTTTTTTGCATTATATGATCTTTGCATCATTCTGGGTTCTGTTTAAAAAAGCAAAATTCAGCTCAGTACACTTTAAATATCAGGTTGGCTTTTCTTCCCTGATTCATAAAAGGCAGCATCCGGTCTAGCAGATAGAAAGGAGCTCCAAAGAGCTGTCCAAACCCAAAGGCTTATGGGAAGAAGGGAGCAGGACCAGGCAAGTTACACTGGGCCGGAGAGAGGATTATTGCACGATGAGTTTCCTTCGGCCGACGGCAGGCGTCTGCCAGGCAGATGACCTTTCTAGTGCCGAGAAGGCCATTCCTGATGGACTGATTCAAGATTCCATTTCTGGGAGAAGCAACACTGTAATTAAATCTCCACCGGGGACATGGGCCTGTCCACTTGTGCTGTGTAGTTCAAACCCATTCTGAAGATTCAGGGGAGGTTCCTGGATTTGCATAGATACATGTGAATTTCAAAGGTCCTGTATTTCCTAACCAAGAGATGAATCCCTGTCATAGCAGCCTGAACATCCCACCATCTATCTACTCAAAGGGCTTTTGGAGCCAAGAGCTTTTCCCAGTACTGCCCAGCACTTTCTCATTTCGGAACAGGGAATCTAATATTTGTGTTGGAAGACTGAGAGTCACTGCTTTTTCTCAGTGGCCCTTCGTAGAACCAACTTGTAGATGCAAACTTGACCCTTTACTCTTGCTTTACGAGTGTCAGGCAGGGTTGTTGCACTACACAAAATGAGTCTTCTTTCCCCTCTCCCTTGCAGTGACATTTCTTTGGGCTTAATCGTGATCTAGAAGCTCTGACCTTTTCTCCCATCCTGGAAATACTTGGTAGCTAGCCCTAGTTTTAGGGATCTGTTTTTAATAGAAAATAAAAGACAAGTTTAGTCAAGTTATGGCTTACCCAAAGGAGCTACACAGGAAGCAGAGCGATTCCATAGATCCAGCAAAACAAAATCCATTTAATTAGGACCCAAACGAAGCCTACTGTCTTAATGGGAATGTCAGGGAGAGTTTGGGGAGCATTTCCTGTTTCCAGGCACCGACCTCTATGGTAGAAAGTTGTAAGCTTGCACCTGTTGCTGTGTCCCTTTTATATGTGTTCTGGAAAGCCCCCTGAAGGTTGAATAACTGGTCCCCCAAATAAGCTCTGTTTTGCTAATGGTTTCCCAACATGAAATGAATCCATTAATACTCAGTGGCGTGTTCAACATCTGAATTCATTTTGCAAAGCTGAATATCCCTATGGTTTTTGACATGAGAATAAACATAGAATAAACAACGGGATCCTGCCAACTAGAGGTCAGGGCACACCCAGCGTTTCTTTTTTTTAAACTGTGGAAGATGATCAGGGCTATGCTCTCACCAGCGCGGAAGTGGCCTCGTCATTAATGTCCTTTAATATAAATGCCGGGATGTTGTACAGTTCGTGTTCTGAGCTGTGTGCCCTAAGGTGTTCCTGTGCTTTCATTCATGCTGCTTTGGGGCTACATTTTCAGGATGAGTTCTGTTGGCATAGGGCCAGCTCTTTTCCCATAAGCCTGTTAGGAATTTGTCTCTCCTCTCCTTCTGCCCCAGAAAAGCGCGTCCTCTAAAAGCAGCTAGCTCCCAGCACGGGTATCGGTGCAAGTGGGAAGGCAAGGGTTAACAGCGGCTCTGCCACCCAGCTTATTTTCCCACCATGGGGACACACCAGGGAGAAAGGACTTGAGCAAGTCTTACAGATGATTTGCTCATTGGACTTCTGGGTGGTATTTGCTAGTGGGGAGTCCTTATTGATGGAATGTGTCGGTCAGATGAACCAGCTGTGTATGGGACTACTTACTCGTAGGTGAATGTGCCTGGAATCTATGCATTTCCTGGGCATGGCCAGCTGGACGACCTGGTCTCAGGGGAAGATCATGGGTTGTTGTTGCCATTTTGTGATGGATACCCGAACTGTGGAGTTGGTGGTGGATACACGTGTCTGGACTTAGAACAGGGCGATCTCGTTAGACTATCCAAGGGTGAAGGGCTTACTGATGCTGATTGCAGCCTTAAGTGCTGAGGAGATTGCCTCTGGAGAGAAAGGGGACATCAAACAGTTCTAACTTGAACATCTTAAAAGACTTGGTAGAGGAAGATGTGCCAGTAAAGGACTCTAAAGAGTGTCAGGGGGAATAAAAGAAGGAGTTCATTGTCTCAAACCTAGTGGTTCCTATAGCCAAATGCTGCTGCGAGAAATCACTTCAAATTCAGGCTGAGGCAGGTCCAAGGAGGTCATTGCTGGACCTTAGCAAGTACTATTTCGTTCTATTGATGGGGATAGACATTAGAATGGATGAGACAGCAGAGAGCAAGATGGAACTGGAGATGTGGTGAGGACCCTTCCTAAAGAGGTTTGTCTAAGAGGGATTAGATTTCAGTTCTGATTTTGGTGCTGTGTGAGCAACCTCTCACAATCAAGAGTCTATTCCACTCAGCGTATATAGAATGGTAAATATTAATGTTTTTCTTTTATTTGTTCTCTATTTTTTTGTGCCTCTTAAGAGAATCTTGCTGATGGAGATTCTAGTTTTAAGGACACTACAGACACAAACACACACACTTTGGTACGTGATACCCCCCACCCAATACTATCTCTGTTGCTAAAAGTAAGGTTTGGACTCCTCAAGATATGGGTTACCATGTCCATCTCTATTGCAGCACCTCCCTAATGAATTTTCTGACTATATTCAGTTATAGCCTAAGCACTGACCTCAGAATATAACTACTCTATAAGATATACCTCCACTTTTAATGACTAAAATCTTAAATGGTTTAAAAGATTCCAGAGCCATCAAATACGGGGTTTGCAAGGAAGCTTTGCTTTTCATACCTTTCCTTTTGAGCAACTCATCAGTCAGCCACAGTCACAAAAAATTAAAATTAGTAGACTGTCAAGCTGTTGTTATTGACCCTAATAATAACCTCCTCCCTCTCTACTGCCCCCAAAAGGAAGTGGATGGAGTCATGGAGTTAAGACTATCAGCAGTGTACCCTAAACACACTTCTGACGTTTTGTTTATGACTGAGAAGAGCGATTTGGTATTGACTCAACTGGCTCAAGTGGCGTTTGCCTCTTAGTGGACAGAGCAGTTCAGGGCAAACTTAATTGTGACTAAGTTCTACTGAATGTATGTTTGATAGTATTGCAGGGAAGACTTGATTCAGAAAAGGGGAGTATTAGAGTGGGAAAGACAAATGATTCACGTCTTTGTTTGTGATAGTCCCAGGTCCAGCCCCAGGGGATGGGCATCGCATTAGGAGTTTTGGGTTTCTTGCATTTAGGGGCAAGCATACGTACATAAAGAGAAGGTGAATTTAAGGGGATTTGTGGGGTAAGAACGAGTCCATGCAGATGACTTTAAAAAACTAGTGAGATTTTTCAACACATACATACAGAGGTCTACAATGACCTGAAGGGGACATTCTAGAGTTTGATGCAAACTAAATTGGACACTATAAATGCTTTGGAGGCATGATGCAAACCTCTGTGAAGAAAGGACTTTCTTACAGCTTTTGTGTAGCTACAGTCCCAGAGCATATTTATGTCCAAGAAAACTAGATATGCTAACTGAAGTGAATGATCATTTCGAAAGAAAAGGGAAAGCTAAAAAAAGAAACTTGTTTTTCACTGGAGCCTTGTTTACAAAAGCACACAATTGCTGGCAGTCCCCTGTGCCTTAGCGTGTGAACTCACCGTGAGAATGCTTCTCGAGGATTTTTATGATTAAGTAAATGTTGACAAGAGTGGTGACATACTTTCTCTTACTTTACTTATAACAGTCTGAATACTTGTGGGTGCTGAAACTGTGAGACTAGAGAAAGCCAAGCGAGACAGACACACGCTGTCCTCCACACCTGTCATTTCGTGCTTGTTACAAAAGTTCGAGTCTATTTCTTTTCATAGGGAGGACATCTGTGAATTCAAAGCAGTCAGTTAGCCTGGGGAAGGCTGGGTTAAGCTCTGTGAGCCTGCTTCCTGGTCTGTAAAATGGAGGAACTAGGTTGAATGAGCTTGCAGACCCCACCCAACACCCTACAGAATTCTCTTCCAGAGTGGGGCCAAGGCCAGTGAATGTGATGGGACAGCACACCCGTGAATTAGGGTAGTGTAGACAGCAGAAGGGGTTTTGCTGATGTAATCGAGGTTCCTAATCAGTTACCTTTGCAGTCATCAGGATTGTCCTGGGTGGGCCTGACCTAATCAGGTGAGCCCATAAGTGGAACCGGGCCCCTCCCGAAAGAAGAGGTTTGAAGTGGGAACAGTCATGTTGTGAACTGATTATGGAGGGGGTCTATATAGCAAAGACCTGGGAGTGGCCTTTAGGAATTGAGAGCAGTCCCTGGCTAATAGCCAGCCAGAAATTGAGGACATCAATCCTGTGGCCACAAGGAGAGGAATTCTGCCAACAACCTGAAGACGCTTGAAAGTGTATCTTTATCCAGTTGAGCCTCCAGGGAGGTGCTGTTGGCCGACAGCTTGATTTCAGGCTTGTGAGATCTTGAGTGGAGAACCCAGCCACGCTGTGCTGGGCTCAACTTGCATAAACAGTAATTTGTGTTTTCTTAAGATGCCAAATTTGCAGTGTTTTGTTACATGGCAATAGAAAACTTATGTGCTCTGATTTTATTAAATATATGACTCCTTGAGGCCACTAGACTTATGGGTGGGACAACTAGTAGCAACACACCAAAAAACCAAACAACCCAATTAAAAAAATGGGCAGAGCACCTGAATAGACATTTCTCTGAAGAGGACATACAGAGATGGCCAGTAGACATATAAAAGATGCTCAATGTCACTCACAAATCATCAAAGGAATGCAAATTAAATCCACCATGAGATATCACCTCACACCTGTCAGGATGGCCATCATCAATAAATCAACAAACAACAGGTGTTGGCGAGGATGTGGAGAAGAGGGAGCCCTCGTGCCCTGCTGGTGGGACTGCATATTGGCGCAGCCACTGTGGAAAACAGTATGGAGGGTCCTCAGAAAATTGAAAACAGAACTACAGCAATTCCACTTCTGGGTATTTAGCTGAAGAAATTCAAAACACTAATTTGAAGAGATAGATGTATCCTTCCTTATGTTCTCTGCAGCATTATTTATAATGGCCAAGTCATAGAAACAACCTAAGTTCCCATGAATAGGTGACTGGATAAAGAAAAGGCGGTACATATATACACAATGGGATATTACTCAGCCATAAAAAATGACATCTTACCATGTGCAAGAACATGGATGGACCTAGAGGGTATTGTGTTAAGTGAAATAAGTCAGACCGAGAATGACAAATACCATATGGTCTCACTTATATGTGGACTCTAAAGAACAGAATAAACAACAACAGTAAAAAACAAATGGACTCATAGATTCAGAGAACAAACTGATGGTTTCCAGATGGGAATGGTGTTAGGTGGATGGGTGAAAAAAGAAGAGATTAAGAAGTACAAATTGGTAGTTAAAAAATAGCCAAGGGGGATGTAAGGTACAGCACAGGGAATATAGTCAATAATATTATAATAAGTATGTATGGTGCAAGGTGGGTACCAGACTCATCGGGAGGATCACTTCTTTAAAAAAATAAATGCATGTATAGATGGTCCTGTGCTGTTCAAACCCATGTTGTTCAAGGGTCAAGTACATTCTATGTTTTCTTCTGCATTCCTAGGCTGTTCAGGACAAAGGAGCATGCACCTGTACTTTCAGGCCCATTGAACTCTCCCTGCAGAAAGACTTGAAAATGTGCACATACCTTGACCCTGGGGGTCAGGGAGATGTTCTTCTATATTCTTGCCAGTTGAACCAACTGTCTCAAATACGTTAACGTTTCTTACTTTGTATGGCAAGGGGACATGATGAGCAGGGTAGGGAAGAGAAACTTTGGACATTACAGAGGCAAATTATTCCATGGAAGGATAAAATTATTATGAAGATGCAGGAGAACCTGTGTGATAGTTTTATTGAATTGTTAGGAATTTAAGGGGAAATGGTTACAGGTGGAATATTGCAAGATTAATTTCGTGTGCACGTGTGTGCGTGTGTGCACGTGTGGTGTTCTGGGGGGGGTTATGGGTGCGACGGTAGGAGGACACATCTGACATCTTCCTCAGGCTGCAGGGGAGGATACTCCTTCACAGGAGAGTCAGTCGAGCCTCATGGGCCTTGCAGGCGTGTCCCTGACCTGGGCACCAGAATTAGGCGTGAGGTGCCTGCAAGGCCAGGGTAGAAGTATAAAGCAGGGAAAAGTGTGGAGGATTGATGTTTGTCATGGAATGAGGTGGGGTATTCAGGAAGGACCAACTCAAGAGTGAAAAGTTCTAGAAGCTGGGGTGGAAGGCAGCAGAGGAAGCTTTAAGTGCGTTATTTCCTCTCACTTTCACGTCAGTCCTGTGAAGTACTTCGATGATCAGACTCACTTAGGGATGAGGAAACTGAGGCTGAAAGAGGTCAGTTAATGTTCCCAAGTCACACTGGTGGCAAGTGGCAGGCAGTTTTACTCCAGAGCCCAATGGGAGGACAGCTACTCTGTCCTCTTGGGCTGAGGGCCCATGTTGTTCTGACATCAGGACACCTCGAGTCGCTGAGGAAACTTGAGGGGACAGAGCTCACAGCCTCCATCCTGGGTGGGTGTGCCGCTTCCTGGTAGCTTACCCTTTAGCCTTGGTCGCTCTATGTTGATTTTCTCTGATGGTCTATAGCTCTCCCTCTTGTTCAGTTTAGAGGATGGACCTGTCCTATTCATTCTGGTTTTATGGAGCAGTAGCTGCCATTTGGGTGTTGTGTCTTCTAGTGGCAAGGAGGCCACACCAGTAATGCCCGGGGCCTTTTCCTTCCAGCTGGCCAGCCAGCCCCAACAACACCCCCGCCAGCCCCAGCACCTCATTGTGGGGACTGCCTTCCATGCGCCCAGCAGCCAGGAAGGATTTCAGCCCTGCTGCCGCCTGGGTATACGGATTGGGGGGACATGGGGCAGTTCTAGCAATAGGCTTCACTATGGAGCCACCCCCCACCCCGCCCCCTGCCACCAGCCATGAGAGTGAGTCCAGTGCGAAGTGTGAGGGAAACAGAGCCCCTCCCCCCGCCACCCCGAGAAGTCAGTGTGTGACCCGGGGCCCAGGAGCAAAGGGTCACCTGATAATAACGCAGTGGCATCTTTGGGAGCTCTGCAGGGCTGTTCTTATAAAAATGCAAAGCAGGTCCAAAAGAAATGAATGTGATGTCTGCAAGGTCAGAGTGAGTCTCAACGTTGACTTTAAGATGCTTTATCAATTAGAGACCAGATATTTTTCCTGATGATATTTATTTCATAAACGTAATTATTTTTCTAAAACATATTAAAATAGAAAACATGTTCTTTTGATCAATTTATACAAAGAAAAATACCAATATAGTAATAAAAATACTGAAAATATATGAAAAGCACCAGAACATTAGAGAAATTACACTGGCAACAATTCTAGGAATATATAATTTTTTGCAATTGTACAATAAAGTGCTATTAAATCCAGTCAAAATTAGTGGCAAGATATAAAAAGCTATGGTATTATTATGAAATTTGAGTCTAGGTTTATCAGCAATTGCATTTTTAGGCTACTTGCAGATCAAACTAATGATATTTCATTAATGTTTTCATGCAAAATCTATCAGTTTCCATCTTCAAGTCAAAACAATCTAAATCTAAAGGTTGATTCTTGGTAATTTGGTCATAAAGACATCATAACATGATTTAAAATCCAATTACTAATTACCGAGTAGCAAAAGTAATAATCATACAAATATGATTAAATAAAATCAAATGAAGACAGAGTAAAATCAAATGTAAATATATGTGATTGATCAAGACAAGTACAAACCTTTAGATGCCTATGGTTTTATAGTTAATTTTCAGTCATTAGTCACGTTTAATAGACATACGAGCATTAACAAGACATGTTATTAAATTCCACTGGCCAGACAGCAGGGAAGACCATTTTAGTGAGTCAACGTGATTTTCATAGGAAACATTAAAGGGACACTGTTAGGACAGTACATTTCCAATTTTGACTAATTATTCCCTCATTTATTTGCTGAGGAACCAACAACATACACTTTGGGATTAGATTATATTAAAGGCAAGGATCTAACATATAGGGGAAAGCACTGTGCACACACACACAGGGAGGGTCTATGGATAGTACTTAGGGTGGACTGCCGCCACTTTCACGTCGGGAGTTGGCAAACTGAAACAGAAAAACCCAAATTAAGACAAAGTATCAGACCAGTGTCCTTTTAAGGTTTTATTTCCTAGGCCAGTTTTGAAGGGACTTTATTAGAGTAGACTCTCAGTTAACCGGCCCCCATGGGGACTGGGGGATGCTGGATAAATGGAAGTAGACTATCCGTTAACCGGGACTCAAGGAACCGGCCCTGGGTTGAGAGTGCCGGTTGCTTGAGTTCTGGTTCATGAACCGCCTCCTGTATAGTGTTCTTCATCACTCAGTTTTGCAACCATCAACTTCTCCAGATGAAAGCTGCCAACACTACACCTCAATTAAAAAACCCTCCAAATGGGGCTGCATCAGGACTCACAATTTATCTCACAGGCAGACCGTTTTCCCTTTTATGTAACGTAGATCTGCACGCGAACTAACATAGACTGAGGCTGGACACACTAACGGGGAAGACAAACTAATTTCATTAGACTCTGCTCCTACAACGTGTTTCTGCTTAGGAATTTCGGAACCATCCTGTCGGAATCACTGTGACAAAGGCCGAGTGTCAGGCGAGTCACTTAGCCCTGGTCTGAAGGTTTTACAGTTGGTCACGAGTTACATTTTTCACTGTTAGGTGGAGAACGGACATTTTGAGTTTCGACCCCCCCCCCCCCCCCATTACAGATACTCATTTCCCTTGGCATGGCTGATTTTAACACGGAACTGAAATGTAAACCAATTATCCTGTTATGCATCTCTAAAACTAACTTTTGAAAACATTTTATGTTATGCCTTTCATTTAAAAAAGAGGGTAACGATGGTGCAATCGAGGGTCAGGCCTTTAGGATAAATGAAGCTAAAAGCTCTGGGCCCGGCCACAGTGAGCAACACGAAGCCGCCTTAGACAGGCAGACAGCGGGGGTGAGGAGAGTGTTCCTCTGGACAGCGCCGACGGCGTTCACAGCCGCTCCAACCCTATTTGTTTTCAGGATTTTAGTTAAGTTTGTTTTTTTTTTTTTTTTGGTAGTTTTTCCCAATTCTCCCTAAATGAGAGTGTTCATAAAAAAGTCCTAGATGGATAAAAGGCAGGTTGTTAAGGAACACCGATAAGAAAGGCCAAAGGTGGTTTGGCATTCAAATATTTGACCTTCCAAAAGAATATTGACTAATGTCTGGAAATAATTCTCAAAATGACAGTCACGATTACAGAAGTGACTGTGTATGTTTTTCCCAGTATCCATGTTCTACAGACACAGTATAGAGGAGCCAGGAAGTTGGCTCAGCTATTACAGAATAATTATGTCATTAAAAAGAAGCAGGTTACATTTTGGGGGGCTGCAACAAAGCATGTTATACTTTTCAGTTAGGCTCCTATAGATACTTGAGATCTTAACCTTAAGCTTTAAAAGTATTTGAATCAAAAGGAAAAGAATAAGTTACATCTAAGCTATTAATTTACACAGTGGCTATGCCTTTACTTACTTTGATAACCAGTCACACGCTCTTAAAATCAATTTCTTCCATGTTTCCTTATCCTAACAGTTTCTTATCAAGACACATGTCTGTTCCTCTCTGGGCTGCACACTTCCGTCTAGGAAGCCCAGATGTGTGACACTGTTAGTAGCATCGTGGATGGCTTCTGGGCCTGACTCTTTCCAACTAACAGACAAAAGCGCCACGTTTGCTCCTTGAGCACCACGTCTTTAATTGTACAACAAACACAAGAGAGAGATGACAAAAGCAAGCAAGAGCACTGTTAGGGAAAGGAGCAGCTGCTGGAACCAGATACAACGCTGAACTTGGTCTTCAAGCTTTTTATTGCTTTCTAGTAAACGATTGAGCTAAAGAGGGAAAAAAGGGTGAGAGATTTGTATCAATAAAACAGTACACTGATCATGTGAATGACAAACAGGAATATTAGAAATCCAGACATTTACAGGATGGGGTCCATGTCCTCTGAAAGGCTGGGGGCTAGAAATGCAATAAGCAATTAGATTTGGTTGGTGAACAGACCTGCATGTGCTTACTCTAGTTCTGCAAAGGTTTGATTTTCTGGTTGAGAAAGGAGCAAAGCAATCCCTTCCTGGAAACACTGAAACCACCTACACTGAGTGCCCCCCTCCCCAATCTTTTTCAAATTCAGATGCACCACACGGTACATCTTCCCCGACGGAATTCTCAGATTTTGCCCCAAGCGCCACGTGCTTTGCTACGCGTTCCCTCATTCACATGAAAACGGCCAGCGCTTCCAGAGAGCTGGGAGGTCTCCAGAACTTACTGGTCACTTCCCATTTCTGATCTGGTTTCCCTTCAACAAAGTAGAGAGCACTTCTGTCGTGTCTGTGCCCAAGGGTTTCCTTATGCGAGTGGGAAAAAAAGTGGATTGCTAATGTTCATTAGCATTAGCAACTCTGTTTTGGTTAGGAAGAACTAACACTTACCTGTAGACAGATATCTTCACTGGTTTTATCTGACATGTTAAAGGCACCTTCTTTGAACGTAAGACTGCTTGGCTTGCTGCTCTCAACAATGTGGCATCTTAACCTATGAAAATCCAAAAAAAAAAAAAAAACCCAAAAAACAAAAAAAAAAAAAAAACGAACAAAACTTCTTAAAATTTTTAATGATTTTTAAAAATAAAAAAGAGTAAAATGTAAAATGAAAAAAAAAAAAAAACAAAAACCAAAAACCACCCGCAGAAGTACAGGTAACACAGGTGAAAGTACTCATTCTTTTCCAGATATACCTAAGGTCACACAGTTCCATGTGCATATTTATCTTTGAAGGGGACAGAATCTGCCAGCCCAAAATATGCTGCTTTGGCGTAGGGTTGTGTGGAGCTGTTATGTTTTAAGAAACAGCAGACACTAGAGAAGCTCTGAAGACCCAAGTCCCGCTTCGGTAAGACGGTCTCCGTTTGTAAGGTGTGTCTGTCTCCGGGCCAGGAACACGAGGAGGATCAGATCTTTAGGTACGCTTCCCAGTGCACAAGGCAACAATTTGTAAATCCGCTTAACAGCCTTACCCTTAGTCCCTGGGCTTTGGCTCCTAACATCCCAGCACTGGCTTCCCTCACCTCCTCCATTTATCTTTAGCTGGAGATGGTTTTTAAGGTGGCATCTTGGGCCATTTGGGGGAGTTTTACTGTTTTCTGGGCCACTCCCATTCTTACAGGAGGGATACATGTTTTTAAACTTCTGTTTGTTTTTCTCTTGTTACTCTGCCTTTGATTTGGGTTGGGAGAGTCTCAGCCAAGAACCTAGAAGGTTAAAAAAATGATTTTTTCTTCCCTACATAGTAAGTTTGGTGACTTACTATGGGACCCGCTGGGCCTCCATACTTGCTAAGTTTGGTGACTTCTCTGGGACCTGCCGCGCCTCCATACTCGCTTGGGGGCCCACAGATGGGGTCTTGGAAGACTGGCAGAAGCCGGCGAAGGGTAAGAATTCTTCCCACGGCCAGCTTTCCTAGATCGCATTCTAGTGCCAGGCTGAGGTGCGGAGGGGAAAGAGTCCACCGTGGCCCTTCCTTTCCGACTTTAGATTAGAAGGGGAAATCTTGGTGGGAACTAGCTCCTCGGGAGTAGTGACTTTGGTAGGGAGTTTTGTTATGAGTACTCTTGTTTTGCCCCCAGAGGTGGTTACTGTCTTCTTTGGTCTCTCTCGTGTCATTTGTCCTAAGTACAGGGACCACAGGTCTGGTGAGGTTTTCCTTCCATACTGTTCTCTGTCTTGAGAGCTTGACTTTGTGACCGGTGAGATCCTCTCTGGTCTCCACCCGCAGGGGGATGCATGTGGCGGCCAGTCGAATAGGCTTCAGGATCTGAGACACAAAAGTGTCAAGCAGCATTCTCTCTGGCTGTCGGCGCCAGCTCCCCCAGGAGTTTTGTCATGAGGGGTCTCCGTCCATAAGGGGCCTTTGCTATCTTAACCTCATTGTCTCAGAGGAGCTGGAAAAAGTCCCATTCCAGTAGCACAGATTAGCAGATCTGTGACCGGAGGCATCTGGCGTTCTCGTGGGAAACCCGAGACACTATGTTTGTATGACTTCTCACTGCCCGAGACAATGAAGTTTTTTGCTTTCTTAGGCTACCTCTGGGAGTGAACGTTCTGGTCTTGTGATGGCTGCATTTTTTTGAACCCTTTTTTAGGATACTTCTTGTGCCCATGGTTAAACTATAAAAAGGCTTATGGGCTTAAGTCGTTGTTGAGATTAACATAAGATCCTACTCGTCAATGGCCAGACGATAGATCAGTGAAATGGAAACCTGTTTGAAAGAAATTTTAGAGAGCTCTCATCCTAAAACATTGTTGTACTGGTGTGTATGGAAAGACCAATGGAAAGCAGGACACGGAGCAGAATGGCAGTGAGCCTTAGGGACTTCCTTAGTGAGACAAAATTCCAAGGCTCTCTTTGCCCCTACCCTCAGAAGACATCTGACAGGATTAGAGAAGAGTTAAAAGGATCAGCAGCCATTCAGTCCCTGCTCACAGGGACCCTGACTGACTGCCAGGGGGTCTTCTTCCCGCCCATGATGATACTGTAGTTATCAGACAGAATCTGCGTTGTGACACACATTCAGATTCTCGCACTGGCCTGTAAGCCCGTGTCTGCTCTTAGCAACTATCTCGAGAAACTGCAGGTCTCATCCCCCTGGGCACCCCCAGCCCCGCAGAACTGAAGGGCCACACTAGATGCCTCCGTGTCTGCCAGCTCTAGCCCATGCAGGCACATTTCTCGTTCTGATCCTTCCCGCCACAGTGGAACGCCTGGCAGGCAAAGGCCTACCTGTGCTCCATCACTTTGTTTCTGAGAACTTCTTTCCAGAACTGAGTCAATTCTGCGGGGCCTGTGCCTGATGACTGTTCCATTTCTGCTGCCATTATCAGAAAACGGTCTTGGGCAGAGACAGTTAAACCTGCATTCCAAAAGAGCAGCTTAGTATATAAACAGGACTCAAAGGGTTAGATGTGTGGCTTAAGACATTATTCTGGGGGAAAAAAACATTAAGGGAAAACAAGCATATGGAACAACCATAAAAAGGAAGAAGTCCTAAAAATAAGGTCTTTGTTTTTGAAATTCAATTTCCACTGGCATCAGCTTAAACAGTTTTATTAGTTAAAAACAGTATTTTTTTTTAACACTGGGAAGGATGTGAGACCCATTTGCCCATCTCATTTTATGTGTGGGAAAACAGTGCAGTGAGGCGACTTGCTGACACTGCTCATTTGTAGATTCTAGTCTAGTCCTGCTGACTGCTGGCGCAGCCCCAGGTCCCCCCCGTCCCACTACACCCCACTGTGGCCATCATGGGACAACTTACCCCCGTGGGGAGATACAACTATATCAACCGATGCACCAGGGTCACAGCTGCTGTTACTGGGCTTGACTCTGTATTTTTCTGGAGCGGTTGTTCTCACCTGTTTATAAACAAAAGTAGTCACATAGTAACCTTAATGCTTTTTGGGGGAAATGGCTTAAAAAGAACTTTTAACAAAATCAGCAGTTAATAATTAATAAGAAAAATTTACAAAATAAGCTTTGTGGTTATGCATATAGCATGTATCTTTTACCCACCAATAGGAAAAAGCATCTTTGACCTATTTTTAAAAGTATTCACTCATCTATAAGACAACCTTGGCCTTCGTTTTAAATACAAAAATTATTCCACCTGTTAAATATTTATCTTGTCTGTTAATCACCTGAGTTTAATAAAACATATTCAAAAAAGTGACATTAGAACATGTCACGGTAGTGTTCAGAAATGAAAAAAACAGTAGATAATCAAAGGACATCCAGACATCCTAGTGGCTACATTTAAATAGACAATTTAAGGAAGTAATATCTATAATTTGGGGGGGTTGTAGACTCGGTCTCGTTATATGTAATGCTCAGTATCAGGGCAGTTTCCAGTATAAACTACATTCCTGAATATACTACACTAGGGGGGAAATATACATTTGATTTTATAGTTTTATTTTTCACTGTTATGAATTAAATTATTCTTATGAGGAAGAGTGATTTTCTTTGGGTTTTTAAATTTAAAACAAATGTTAAACCCTGGGGTTAATTTGGGCATTAGCCTATTACTGCAAATAAAAGATGGAAATACAGATCTCAGGAACAATTTCATGCCATATGGTTAAAACTACAAGGTCGTATAACATGCCAAAAATATCATAAATAAAAACATTGTGCAAATTCAAATTTATCAACCTTTCAATTGCAATATGTCTAAAATTCCTTCCCATGTCAAATTTTCACACATCATTTATTCTCTTTCAGAAATTTACCTTAAATGCCACTATGTTTTTAGTTACATTTGTCAACACTATTAAAGTTTTCTTCTCTCCAGATTCTGTACTTCCAAAATACAGTTCTTCTGCTGGGCTAAAGTGGTGACAAAAACATAAGGCATTTGTATCACTCAGAATAAAGGACAATGTAATTACTAGCTTGAAGAAAAACATTTGGTTAATATCTTAGGCTTGCTTCTAGAAAGAAATTTAATCAAAAAGACCAGACTACAAAATTATTATCCAGCATATTTTGTATTTTAATCTTACTGATTCAATGCATGCTATGTAAAAAGTCCTATGGTGTCCCCAAGATCAAAAGCAAAATCAGATGGAACAGAGAGGGAATCAGGAAGATTCTGAATTAATCAGCACCCATTCAAGGCGCATTTTCTTAAACTCCTGGGAAGGTTATAGATAATAATTAAAGCAAAGATGGAACTGCTGCTTTAACTTCACCTAATTACAAGAAGATTAGAGTGGGGTCTGTTTTTACACACCAGCAGAGAAGAGCGGAACTGAAAAAGAAAAGTCATTCAGGATGGTTTTACAGAATCTTTGCTTACTACATGAAGGCTTTTTCTGTGTAATAGGGAAGAAGAAAAATACACGCAGAAATGAAATCTGGGGTGGGAACTACAGGAAGAACTCGTCAAATAGTAAAATCTGTGAGCCTTAAAATGCAAATTTTACTATTCTTGGCCACTGTAAGGCCCGTGACCTAAAATGCAAACAAAAAGACTCCAGCAAAGTTTGTGTAGTTTAATTACATATGCCAAATTATATCAGGTGCCTCCAAACAATGGGAAGGGCAGTGTTTTTGTTTTAGATAAGAAAATGAATTGTTCAGATTGCCCGTGACTTTGATATATCTTTACATAGATTCATGTTCTACCAGGAATATCTTCAGAGCAGAAATGTTTATTCACCTGGAGAGTACACGTTTTTAAGGATGTGTTCTAGGAGGGCTTTGCCTAGTTTTGGACAAGTTGGTAATGCTGGCTTCCTTTTAGGACTCCATCTGAAATTTGCCCCAGAAAAGACAGGAAGGTTTTGGATGTCAGAACTGCTCTCAGTAACCAGAACAAAAGTGGTAAGACGCCCCGGAGGACAGACACATGTTGGGTCCTTGGGCATGTGTAGAAGTGCTGTGACTTTCCTGGGGCAGAGGCAAGGAATGGCAGAGCTCCAAGTCCCACTTCAGCTTTCTCCCCAGCTAGCTCTGCTGGCCATACCTGGACATTTATAAGCCAGGACCTACGATTTCGACAGGCCTCCAGTGAAAAAAACCGTGCAAAACCTCCAAACCAATAGAGGGGAAAATGGGAAGCAAACTCCAGAGGGAAAATAGCAAAGAAATACCATGGGAAACAGAACATCATGCACATGTCTGTCTGTCTCTCCCTCTCTCACATGCACACAAACATGACAAATCCAAATATGACAGTAATCAAAATAAGTGTAAATGAACTAATCTTGTCAGAGAATCTCAGATTCAATTTTTAAATATTTTGGCTGTATTGCTTCTAACAGACATACCTAACACAGTTACACAGAAAAGTTTCAAGGAAAGGAACAGAAAAATGATATCGTAGGTCATCAGCAAAGAAAAATGGTATAGCAATATTAATATACAGCTAAATATTTACCAACAAAAAGCATCACTACTGAGAACAGGTCTTTACATAATCCTAAAGAAACAATCCTGAATCTTTTCGACTGCATAACCTAGAAACAAAAATAGAGATGGGCTGAAATTTGGCTTTAGTGAAAGACCTGTTTGTCTGGTTCAGTTTTAGCTTTTGGAAAGTCAAATCGATCTACATTTCAGTGTCATTTCTGGCATCTCTGGATTTGTGCAAGTCTAACAATGTCAGTAAAATGAGAAAACTGCATGTCATTCAGATTTACTGTTAATGTGTGAATATTTACTTCTATTACCTGATGTGACATGAGGGCCTTTTAAACATACTTATTGGAATAACAAAAATGATAGCTAAAAATGTCCACTATGTCTGGAAACCAAGGTGAAGCTTCAGATAATGCTGTAATTTGTATTTCCTGTTTCAAAAACAGTATAGAAATTTTCTTACTTTGCCGTTCCCTCAAGATGATCAAAATAGGTTATAAAAGCTTAGCTAATAGAATCTTCCACTATTACCTGATGTGTAATAAGGGCCCCTTAAATACACTCAATGGTTTCTTGAAACCTTTCATCTTGGAATCAACCTTTTCATTTTCTTCTGCTTTGGAAATTGGTTCGGTTAGGTTCATCTAAAGACCAAAAAAAAAAAAAAAAATGTATGAAGAAAGAAAAGATAAATTTAGTTCCATACTGACAGTTGGGAAGATCATTTAGGTAAAAAAGTAAACATTATATTGATTCAAGTCAAATTATAATTATTACCATAGATTTATTCTAATTTGTATATTTACTATATATTAATATTACATTAGCATATATTTGAGTGCCTACTATAATGTCACTGTAGAAAATATAACAAGGTCCTTCCCTTAAGAGTCTTTCAATTTGTTCTAAATTATAATGTATTTATATATCAAGCCCCTGATTACTCATAAGATGACAACTAAGTGGTTTTTAACATATGAAATAGAGGAAGTAGAGCAACGTAACGTTTAAAATTAATTACTTTCCTTTTATTTCAGATAAAGAAACAGTGTTTTAGGGAAAACCCTTTTTTACTGGCAGGTTGCAGCCTTCCTCTTTCTTTCTCCGTACAGGGATGTAGAGGGACAAAGGTGGTGAGCGAACTACCGCACGTCACATAGCCAGCTAGCAGCAGTGCTCGGTCTGGGCCATGGCTTTGGGCTCCATTTCATTTTATTCTTAGCATTACCTTCTTCACAAGAGCTGTATGGTCGTCACTAGAGGCTGTTTCCAGGGTTTCTTTGCCATCACTTTCTACGTCTTCCTTACTTGAGGCTTCATCCTCACTGGCAATGGGCCCATTTTCACACAGTGGTGTCTGGAAGTCGTCGTCTACTAGTGGCGGGTAGCTGTACTTGAAAGGATCCTAAAAGAAAAGCATGTGGGGTCAGCCTGCTAAGAGGTGGGTAGAAAAATAATTCTCTTCGTAAAGTTACAATCCATTACGTTGCCCAAGAGAACAGACTGAATTAGATAGTAACATTTAAAACCAGAAAGGGAAAGAGTAATAAGTGGTTTGGGGCAACTGGCCAGCCATCTGCAAAACAACTAGGTGGATCTTAATTAAGCTCACTCTTTACACTGGAAGAATTTCAGGTGGTGGATGAAAAGTGTTAAGTCTGTGTGCATATTGTGTATGTGTGTGTTTATTTAAAAAAACAAACCATAAGCTCCAGAAGAACATACAGGACTATTAAAAAAACCCAAGTAGAGATAGCCTCTCTACACATAGCACAAAAAGCCAAGTCATACAAATATTGATACCAATTGAACACACTCAAATGAAAAAAAAATTTTTTAAAAGAGGCCACAACTGGGAAAATATGCACTATGCTTATCAGAAACAAAAGATAGCTTTTGTTAATATATACAAATCAACAGGAAAATAATAATAACCCAATAAAACAAGGAATAAAGGAATGATTCAGTTCATAGAAAAAGAATGAAGACTGCCTTTTATATCATTAAAACATGCTCAACATGACTTACAATAAAAGAAATGCAAATTAAAAGTATAACACAGTTGTCTTCACCTGAGATTGGCAAAAATGAGAATATGTGGTGTTGACAAGAATGTGGTTCAAGTATTGTCACACATTATTGGTCAATGGGCGCAATCTCTTTAGGGTGAAACTGGCAACGGCTATCAAAATAAACTAAATATACCCACTTATGTAATGATTTTATTTCTGGGAGCTGATCTGCTACACATACTGCTGCACCTGTGTACCAAGAGTTATTTACAAGGATAGTCACTGCAGCATGATTAGTAATGGCAAAAGATTAGAAAATAACTAATGTACCTTCAACAGAGAACTGATTAAATAAGCTATGTTATATGTACACAATGGAATATTCTGCAGTGGTTTAAAGAATTAGGTAGGCCTCTGTGAATGGATATGGCATAACCTAAAAATAATTATTGTGAAAAAAGTCACAATGGAACAGATCTGATATGTGACGAGTATGTAAAAACCATAGTGGATAGAATATTTCCAGAAGGAGAGAAGACTTGGAAACAGTGGCTGCCTCTGGGCAGCAGCCGTGGGCAGTGACCTGCGGAGGGACACGAACTTTTCACTGTACTCTCATACTTCTCAGCCCTTAGTATTGTTTACTGTTTCTAAAAAAATCATATGTATTTGGGAAAAGAAATTGTGTTAGAAAATAAAAGTCCTAACTGCAATTCTGAAGGAACAGACCACTAACGACAGAGAAGGGAAATACAATAACCTTTTCTACCCCTAAAAATAAAAGTAAATTTTAATAACTGCTAGTACTTTTAAGATACAACAATTCTATGGGCAAACTATAACAACATGACAAATCAATCAAATCTCTATTTTAACTAAGGGTAGTACTTGAAATGAATAATACTATGTTTCTCTAGGTTAAAATGTGAAATAGGTCTCAGAATAAAAAAGAAGCAAACTTTAAATTAAAAATATTAAAGTTTTTTTTTTAATCAAAGAAAATACACAAAAGGACATACCAAAACTTTTTATCTGGCTATCCCCTTGGTTCTGGTTGAATACAATTGTGCCAGGGAGGCAGTATACAAAGTAGATTAGAAAAATCAAATAGAAGTATCATCACGTTAACCCAAAGCTTACCAACTCCATAGGTTTCACAGTTTATAAAAAAGCCATTATCACAATATGTTTCATTGTTAAACAGTATTAAGAATTTAAGTCAACAGTAAGCAATTGTAAACAAACTAAAGACGCATCAAAAGGAAGCTAACTACCTTATGGTTAATAATGAAATAATTTACTCATCATCTCTAGGCACTGGAATGCTATGAAGTCATAAATAAGAGTAAGGCAGCTTGCATGTACTGATTTGGAATGATCTCTAAGACACATTGTGAAGATGAAGAAAAAAGCAGGATGCATGATAGTGTGTAAATTCATTACTTGTTTAAAAGAGATGGGAAGAAGGAAGAGTTACTAATACAT
The DNA here is from genome assembly GCA_004026885.1 of Lyroderma lyra. Classification (NCBI taxonomy): domain Eukaryota; kingdom Metazoa; phylum Chordata; class Mammalia; order Chiroptera; family Megadermatidae; genus Lyroderma; species Lyroderma lyra. The sequence goes on along the minus strand of PVJL010000520.1, from coordinate 374,024 downwards.
ATATACTCCAGTTGCTTATATAGGCAATACAGATCCCTGGAAATGAAACGGGGGAGGGGTACAGGGTGCTTGGGATAGCAGGAGAAAAACTTTTGACTGAATACTTGTTTTTGAATACTAAATACTTTTTTACAGAATACTTTCCAGTTTGGAACCATCCAAAAATAGCAATGTAACAAGTTGAAAACTTACAAAATGCCTGTAACACAGGTTTCTGTTTTGGGGTATCTGTGATCTTCCTTCGCATGTTAGGACAGCGCGTTTCCTTTTTCCTTGAGGAAAGCATACAGCCTAAGGAGCCGTGATGCAGCCTTGTTTTAGAAACGAGTTTTAAGCGCTGTACTTACAGTTCCACCCATGTGAGGAGGCAGGTATTCTACACTGACATAATCTTGGACTTCATTTTTACTCGTAAACTTCAACAAGCTCACTGCTTCTGGACCAAGCCAGGATTTCACAATTTTGAAAGCAGCTGAAGAAAAAACAGGCACTTCATTAAATTCTTTTCATTCTCTTTCTCAATTAACTTACTGTATGGGCTAACCTAGGGCTTCTGAAATTAGTTTGGGCTAAAATCTGTTAACATGTATCTTTCCATGGCATGATACTTACTTAATATTCTCTAATTCCTGTAGGCATTTATTTACACTGTGACTGCCCCTTATGGATTTCAAACATTCCATGAAGATGCGAGGACATTAAATCACCCCGATGTTCTCTAATAAACTCAGCAGGGTTTTGGCCTCTGCACAAATTCATCAGTGATCCCACCGACTAAGATTTCCAGACACAGACTCACACAGCATTGTAATTCGGGGAATAATTGCACAGTAGTGTTGGGAAAGTCATTTGCCTCATGCTTCTGAGAAGTCCTTATCTGTCAACCCATCTCAGATGGGAAGTCGGGAAGAGAATGAAGGCGCCCTCCTCGTTATGGGTGTGAGCTGGACCCAGACTTCCATCCTACCCCCAGACTTCTCTGCTTTTCTCCCAACCCCTGTAGTTTAGGTAACTGAGTAATTTCCGAAATCTGCAAGAATAAATTGTTATCAAACCCAGCTGTTTAGTAATTGCCATCTGTTCTGTCATGCCATTCTGATTTATACTTAATTTTTAAAACCTCGTTTCCATCCTGATATTCTAAGTACATTTTAAAGCAATTAAGAGGCATCCTGCATTAAATTTGCAAACACGTCAATAAAAAAAAATCAGGAAATAAAACAGCATAATAAACATTAAACAGCAGTTCAAAAAATTACGTTTTTCCTTTGGCTAATTATGCTTAAATTTTTTTACATAACATTTACATTTTCATTAATTTCCATTTTGAAAGTGTGAGTTGACATGTTTAAAATTATGCTACTTGAATTAACTAAAATGCTCAATCTGATTTTTTTAGGACAGGTTAATTGAGATACAATTTACATGCTATAAAATTTGCCCCTTTAAAGTACATACTCGTACATCAATGGTTTTACCACAGTCACAGAGTTGCACAACCATCACCATGTAATTTTAGAACATTTTCATCATACCATAAAAGAAACCCTTACCCATTAGCAATCCCTCCTCAGGCTCTCTTCTCCCATTCCCTGGCAAACACTAATCTACTTTCTGTTTTTATGGACTTGCCTATTTAGGCCATTTCATACAAATGGAATCGCATAATGCGTGATTTATTTTTTTCTGACTGGTTTATTCACTCAGCATGTTTTTAAGGTTCGTCCATGATGTAGCATGTATCAGTATTTAATTCCTTTGCATGGCTGAATAGTTTTTCCCTGTTATGAACATCCATTTGTTTATCCATTCATCAACTGATGAACATTTGGGTTGTTTCCATGTTCCACAATTATGAATAATGCTGCTATGAACATTTGTGTACAAGTTTTTGTGCAGATATATGCTTTTAGTTCTTGGTGCTGCACCTGTGAGTAGAATTGCTGGGTCATATGATAATTCTATATTTAACTTTTTGAGGACCTGCCATTCCTTTCCACTGTGGCGCATAATTTTACATTCCTACCAGCAATGTAAGAGGGTCCCAATTTCTGCACATCATCACCAACACTTGCTACCATCTGTCTCTTTGCTTATAGTCATCCTAGTGAGTATGTAATAATTTCATTTGGTTTTGACTTCAAGTTCTCTAATGGCTAATGGTGTTGAGCATCTTTTTATGTGTTCATGACCATTTATATATCTTTTCTGGAAAAATGTCTATTTGAATCTTTCACTCTTTTTAATTGAGCCATTTGTCTTTCTATTGTTGTATTGCAAAAGTTATTTACATATTCTAGATCAAGCTTGTCCAACCCATGGCCTGTAGGGTGCATGTGGCCCAGGATGGCTTTGAATGCGGCCCAGCACAAGTTTGTAAACTTTCTTAAAATATTATGAAATGTCTTTGTGACCTTTGTTTTAGTCATCAGCAATCGTTTGTGTATTTTATGTGTGGCCCAAGACAATTCTTCTTCCAACATGGCCTAGGGAAGCCAAAAGATTGGACACTCCTGTTCTAGACCTAACTCCCTTATCAGATGTATGACTTGTAAATTATTTTATTCCATTCTGAGAGCGTCTTTTCACCTTCCGGATGGTGACTTTTGGAGCACAAAAGTTTTAAATTTTAATTAAGTCCAATGTATCTATTTTCTTTTGTCACTTGTACTTTTTGGTGTTATATCTAAGAAATCACTGCCTAATCCAAGGTTCCAAATATTACTCCTATGGGTTCTTGTAAGAATTTTATAGTTTTAACTCTTACATTTTGGTCTCGGATCCATTTTGAATTAAATCTTGTATATGATGGAAGAGGTTCAACTTCATTCTTTTGCATGTGGATGGATATTTCAGTTGTTCTAGTACTATTTATTAGAAAGACTATTCTTTCTCTACTGTCTTGGCATCATTGTAAAGGAAAATCAATTAACCATAAATGTTAGCGTTTATTTTTGGACTCTCAATTCTATTTTATTGATGATATGCCTATGCTTATGTGTACCACAATGTCTTAATTACTACAGCTTTGTAGTGAGTTTTGAAATCAAGAAGTGTGGAAGTATGAGTCCTCCAACTGTGCTGTACTTTTTCAAAATTATTTTTACTGCTCTGGGTCTCTTCCATTTCCATATCAAGTTTGTCAATTTCTATAAAAAAAAGGCAGCTGGGATTTTGACAGGGGCTGCACTGAATCTGTGGATCAATTCATCTTAACAATATTAGGTCTTCTAATCCTTAAGTAAGAGATATCTGTTTACCTAGATCTTAAAAATCCTTCACCAGTGTTTTATAGTTTTTAGTGTAAAAGTCTTGAATGTATTTCATTAATTTTATTTCTATGTACTTTATTCTTTGTGATGCTATTATAAATGGAATTGTTTTCTTAATTGCATTTTTGGATTATTCATTGCTAGTATATAGAAGTACAATTGATTTTGTGTATTGACTCTGTACTCTGCCACCTTGCTGAATGTGTTTATTAGTTCTAATTGTTTTTGCGTGTGTTTGTATTCCTTAAAATTTTCCATATACAAGATTATGTCACTTGCAAATATAGATAGTATGACTTCTTTTCCAGCCTGGATGCCTTTTCCTTCTTTTTCTTGCCTCAATGCCCTGGTAATATAAGTGGTAAAAGCAGAAAACCTTGTCTTGTTCCTGATCTTAGGGAGAAGGCATTCATTCTTTCACCTCTGCGTGATGTTAGCTGAGTGTTTTCACAGATGCTGGTTTTACGTAGATGTCCTTTATCAGGCTGAGGAAGTTCTCTTCTGTGTAGTGAAGAATTAACCTCAACCAAAGAAAGATTGGAACTTTGCCCTCAGTTTCTGGGAGGTAATCTTCATGCCCAACAGGAGTGTCTTTGTCTGGGAGCCTTGGGTCACAATGAAATCATATGATTTAGGGTGGGGGCTTTGCGCCATACAGTCAGTAGACCTCTGGAGAGACTGGAGACTGAGAAAAACCATGTAGTAAATCAGCCAGCCCTATATAGTGGAACCCCAATAAAAACTCTGAACACCACAGTTGGGGTGAGCTTCCTTGGCTGGCAGTACTCCATGGGTCTGCCACATCTTGATGCTGGGAGATGAACTTGCTCCACGTTTCATGCTTCTGTGGACCCAGGCCTAGGTTTTTCTCCCCTCAGCGAATTTTAATCTGAGTCCTTTCCCTGTAGTAAACCGTGAGTCTTACCACTTACAGGACTTCTGTGTGGCATTCCAGTGAACCCGAGAGTGGTTCTGGAAACCCCTTGCACTTAAAGTTGGTGTCAGAAGTGAGGGTAGTCGTACGTGGACTACTGTGGTCCCCCTGACTTCACAGTTTTGCACCTTCAATTCCTAGTTTGAGGGCTTTTATCATGAGACTGTACTGGATTTTGTCAAATGCTTCTTCTGTGTTTTATTGATATCATCATGTGGTTTTTTTCCTTTAGCCTATTTAATATGTTGGATAACATTGATTGGTTTTCATATGTTGATCTGACTTTGCATTCCTGAGATAAATCCCTCTTGGTCATGGTTTATAATCCTTTTTATGTGCTGCTAGATTTGGTTATTACTCTATTGAGGGTTGGCCCATCTCTATTCATAAGAGATACTGATCTGTAGTTTTCTTTTCCCGTGATCTTTGTTATCGGGGCAGACTTGCCTCATAAAATGATCTGGGAAGTGTTCCCTCTTCTTATGTAGTTTGCAAAGGGTTGGTTTTAATTCCTTTTTAGATGTTTGGGAGAATTTAGCAGTGAAGCCGTCTAGACCTGGGTTTTTTTCTGTGAGAAGTTTTTTGATTACTAATGATTTTCAAAGTTAAATTTTTTTTTTTTATCAAAAAATATATCACGACTTCTTAAGGACTATGTGACTACGGAGATTTGGAGTAAATTTCAGATTCATTCCACTTTCTTCCTCAACACCTGAACCCATGAGCAAACCTAGCCAAGGCCTGTGTATGAAATATCCCATGTGTGTGTGACAAACTAAAGCTTCTGACTATAGTTCTGCCTGAATGGTTGAAAATCTTGAGGCTGTTTGCAGAAAAGACTAATGTGTGTCCCCAGAGCTTGGGGAGCAGGGAGACTTAGCTCACTTTACTCAGGAACAGCCTTTGAGTGTTTTAGTTCTAGCTTCTTAAGAGTATACGCCAAGTGTAATATAAATAATTTTTTCAAACCACAACAGAAATATGGCTAAATTGGCAAAGAAAATAGGCAATCGGACATTTTGTTTTAGAGTATAAGTAATATACTCACCATTCATAATCCAAGGCATATCAAAGATCACAATTTTTGCTGAAAGATTAAAAAAAAATCAGTGAATGTGACTGACTTAGTCCCACAACAGGAATATCACTTCTACCTGACCTGGGAAAAATGGTAGCGTACATGTCACAAATGACTGAGCTGGGTGACTCAGCTCCAAGGCAGGGAAGTGGGAGCAGTGCTGGAACTCCACTAACTTCTCGCTGTGGTGAGGGGCCCGCTCAGGAGGATGGCTGGCCGTGGGAAATGAATACTGCGTGATTACTGTCCTTTGGCAAGTAGCCTGTTCTTTTGTTTGTCTATTGCTTTTGCTGTGTGCAGGAAGGTAGAAAAGAAAATAGTTAAGTGGGCAGGTGGAGTCTCTGGATATGGCATGTCATATTAGCGCTGAAGTCCACTGACTTTTAAAACAATTCCAACATCTAATTTATGGTTTCAATTATAATTTTCTTAAGATTATACTGGTAAACCACTCTCACACTTATCCTCACCATTTTCATAAGTCATCAGATTTTAAGAAGCAAAAAATATTTCTACTTTTCTTAATATTATGAGCTCTGGAGAGCCAGTAATTCCAAAGTATACAAAAGCATTATTTGCATACTTAGATGAAGATATCAAACAGCCCTATTAATAATTGTGAGGAAGAACCAGAAACTGCAAGGGATTTGTGACATCCAGTTTATTCTTCATTCCAGAAGAATCAAAATGTAATTTTATTCTTCTCTGAGCAAAGAACCTCCTAGAATGAGTACATTAATGTAGGACACCGAAGTGCATGTTAAGGACAAGATGTCTGCAGAGAGGTACCCTGGTACTTCCACTATTAAGAAATAATTATATTTCATGACAGATTTTGAAGCATAATCAATTTAAGATTCTACAAAATTCAATGTCTGCAAGACTATATTACATAGGTAGGTTATATACATTATCTTTAGTTATTGGAATGAATAGTATTCCAATTCATTTTTGAGCCATGAATTTATTAATAGTTTTCTCAAAAATACTCTTGGATGTGTTTTGTAAGGAAGTAATGATAATACTATTCATAAATGGCTCTTCCCAAGCTCCATCGGAGTTTTCAATAAACAAGTGGATATTTTATTTTTGTTTTGTACATAAGAGAAACAAGCTAATGATATGGGATAGTGACTCCCTACTGACCACGAACTGGCACTTCTCAGCAAGCTCTACTGAATCAGGGCCTACACCAGACCCAGGAAGAATTCAGAAGGGACAGCAGACCTTACAGGGTCCCCAAGCCAGACATTTCCTTTACCTAAAAACGTTCAGGAATAGTCTCTCTGAAGACATAAGCTCAGAGGGCTGCGGGTGGCACCCACCCTTGCTATCCATCATGCATTTAGTCTGTTCCTCACTTCACATTGATAATGCAGAAGCATGCCAAAGTAAGACCATTTAGGGATTTTATGCTTTCGTGTCATCTGAGTCACATGTCCTCAAGGACCCTAACTGTCGTATTTGCCAGGGGTATGCCCAGGCAGACCTGTGGGTTTCCATTTTCTGTTGCCTCTCTTTTGTCTTTTCACTTTCAACTCACTGGCCTTAAAAATATTTCTGTTTCTGTGGGATGGCAACTTCATTTCTCCGGGGAGCGGGGGGAGGGGGGGGCAGGGAACCACCATATAAATCCAGTCAGTCAAACATGAATACGATTTAGTTCTTCATTCAGGAATTAATGGAATAATCACAATGGAAAACAAACTCCAAATGCCAGATTCAAATGGAGTACAGGATAGTCAAGTGTTTTCTCAATGATGATTTTTAAGTAGCAATTAGTAACACAGTGTAGTTCATGTCTGAGTATTGCTTATCACAGACTATACTTTATCAGTATTGTTTATCTGCTTCTAGTATGTAAGATGTTCCATACAATAAACATTAAAAAAATTCCTCAGTTGAAAGATCAGTAAAAATGGGATAATCTTGGAAATAAATGTATGTTTCTACGTCCCTGTATATGTGTGTATGTTATAGGATGCCATATACACAGTTTAGAACTTCAACTCTTAAAACTAACTGTAAAGGACAATGATTACTTATGAAGGATTCCCCCTGTACCTACTAGGAGGTGCACTTAAACATCTACGAACACATTTAAGCTCCACGTCAGAAAACAATGTTTCAGCTATGGAAGTCTGTAATAATATAAAGCTCCACAATTCTCAGACATTATCTACAGTTTCTACATATCATAATTTTATAAAGAATTAAGTTACTTACAGAGGTATTTAGGGTAATAAACCTTAAAGCAGTTGATGATAAAGCGTACAAAATCCATGTCCTAAAATAAAGATTACACACGGAAATCTTTAAGAATGTCCACATTTGTGAATTTAAAATTTTATATTTCTAAAGGTGATAAATTGTTAAATACAAATGAGACAATTATCAATGCCTTTAAAAAATAAGCTATTATATAAATGCCTATATTCCCAAGGATTAAGGTTTTAAGTCATTAAGCTACTTATAATAATGAGTCCTAAAACAGAGTTAAAGAAATCAGAAGCTTAAACATGATTCCTGTTACCTCAAACTAGTTACTCAGGCTGCTAAGACAACATGGCATTATAAAATGGGTCTAAAAGCAATGCCCATAAATCAATTCTAAAACTCTGTTAAATTATTGCAACAAGTGTACAGGTCACAACCTGAGTTTGGAATGATAATATGTATATATATATAAATTCTGGTATATTTGCTTTTTAAAGCTAATTTTATACCCCAGAATAGCTTAAATAAAATGTATTTTAGTAATCTTTTATGTAACAGTTCATCTGATTGTATTGGCCTGCTATATTTATTTCACTTCTAGTTTCTTTCCTCTTAATTAGGGACATAGAATTAGAATTTCTTAGTTTATGTTCAAGTGTTGTTCATCAATTCCAATTTCTAGGACACTGTTTATAAACATCGGTGTGTGGGTGGTATCACTGCCTTGAACACAGCAATGTGAAATTGGTTATTAGGGTTACTGTTCTCCTGGATCATTTCATTCTATGTTATTCCACGGTCACAAGGTGACATCCTAATCCTAACCAGCCATCTTACAAGGACTGTACGATGAAAGGGGTGTGTGTTTGTGTAGGAATATGGATATGTATATATGTGTATATAAAAAACCCAGGCGAACTTAAATCCATCAGTCACCGAAAGGTGGGGTGTCCTAGAAAGGAGAGTCTATAACATCAGTAAGGTGTCATAACCTTGGCAAGGTTTGTACAGCGCTGCCAACATAAGTGCATGGTGGCAAGTTCACGAACTGAATTGTCAGATTTTGGGCATGACCACAGCTCTAATGGCCATTCCAGAAAAAGAGTTCCAAAATTGCTTTGGAGGGTGGACTAGACATTGGTGTCAGTGCACAGCTTCCCACGGGGAGTACTTCTGAGGTGACCATAGTGATGATACTCAGCAATGAGGTATGTAGCACTTTTTCCAGGATGAGTTCATGACATTCTCTAACCTCGTAAGATCTGTGGTACCCAGAGACTGCTTAAGATGTCTACATCCAATATTCTTGTTTTCATCTTTTATGTAATTGAATATCCTTGCTTGTAAAATTCCAAGTTACTGCTAACTCAAGTGGTTTGGATAGGATGCCACTGGTGTGTGCATATTAGTGGGCACTCCATAGAAAAGCTCCATGACACTGCTGGTCTGCATTCTGGGAGGACTGCTATTCATTATCCTGTAAAATGTCCTCCCTCCCTTTGAGGACTTGTGAAAGACTCTTCTCTTTAGGTCAAGTGTCAGGAATGCAAACACTTCTCCTAAGACCGTGGTTTTAAAGTATGGCCTCTGAATAATTGCAAATGATTCCATTTCTTTTAGGTAGGCAGCTGAAAGCTTAAGAGCCAAAACAGTGGCCCAACTCTAACAAATAATTTTTCAAATGTCTTGCCTTGTAATTCTATATACATTTTTATGCACCAACTTAAATCCTTTGTGAATTGTGAGGGTCATATATAAAAATAATTCAATAAGATTAGAGTATTTTAAAACAGTTATAGTGATTTAAATACTTAGGAATGCAAATAAACCTTACTTATAAATTAAAGATAATGAGATAGCACATACAAGTAGCTTGGAAAAAAAAACAGTTCAAATCAACTCTTTGCCCCTACATTTGGCAATAAATATATTAACAATTATTTTTCATGATGCTGGGTTAATAATTAGAAAATTATTATACATAAAGAATGACAGAATTTCTTTTTATGAAATACTTAAGCATTTTGAATTAGGTTGTGAGCATAAAACTATTTACTTTGTAATCTAAAACACACTGACACAGAAACTAGATTGAAAAAATCCAGGGCAATGAACTCTTAAAATATAAATAGAGATATAGAATGATAAAAAAAATACCTGTGCTTCTACCACCTGAAACAACTCATCTCTAGTTCTCTCACAGTTCTTTTTAGTCTCTTCTTTGTTTGTTGTCTTAATGTCTAAGGTTTCCTTTTGGGGGGGCCAGGTATCACTATGACATAATCCTGTTGCCTTTTGCATTAAAAAAGGGTATTTCCCTATATTACTACAAATTCCACCATTAAACATACTCTGTCAATTAGATACATCATAATTTACCATTTTTCTACTTTTTCACTATTTTAAATAATACTCTGAAAAAAACATTTTGATGCACAATGTTTTTTTTGTGCTCAGGGTTCTTTCTTTAGAACAGATTCCAGAAATTAGTTACCAGGCAGAGTATGAATGCAAACACTGTAAGATTCTTAACATACTCTGCCAAGTGGATTTCCAAAAAGGTTTTAACACTGCCACAGACAGGCATGCGAATGCACTTTGCTGCTACCAGAATTAGCCAAGGTTTGAATGTAAGCGACAACAGCTCTGATCAACGTGCTTACGGATCCCCATCAGATCCCCATCGCTGCTGAAGGGTTTGTAGTTACCATTAGGGTCACAAGGGCCCAAATTAAAGACTGGTAGGTTTTATTTGTTTTTTAAACTTGGAAAAATTCACCTGGAGGAAATTCGTTGCCAAAGCTACAAATCAATCAATCAGACAAAAACCCAAACAAGTAAACAGAAACCCCAACAAAATCACAAGATGCTATACGTGGTGAACTCCGGCGGACATCTCACAACTGTGAAATGTGGTGCGAGTCTGTGGTACGACAGAGACCAGACGCTGCTCTCTCAGTATTTACCGAGTGCGTTACGCTGGGCCAGGCACGGCGTTAGGTGTTGTAGGGTACGAGCTCTGACAGAAGAGTTCAGTTCCCACATCTACTCAATAGCCTGCCAGCCTCCACATCTGCCTCTATGTCCTGTGTCTCAGACCAGGATCATTTCTAGGAAATCTACGGTTTTGGTGCCAAATACTGAAGCACACTGATTTCTTTGCAAATCCTATTCTATATCTGATGTCACTCAGAGTGCGGGGCACCGAGGAATAAATCCCAGCCATAACTGAGATAGCTCCATTTTATAGCACTATGTGTTTGGCATGGAGTGGCAGGGAGGACTGGAAGGAGAAAGGCCACCGCGATCAGCAGTGGTTTAGAATGGAAAAGAAATGCTTACTATGCTGTTTATTCCAGTTTCTGACAGGTCAAACATCACTGTTATGGGTTTCCCGTTTTCTCTTTTAGCGTAACGTTCCAACCAGAATGCGATGAGCTTCTTTTTGTCCAGTATGGTTTTCTGGTCTTTTATATGATACTTCACCCTGATCCAGACTTTTAGCAGAACATGAGATAAAAATAAGAAACAGATTTATGGCCTTTTAACATTTTATGCATATCATTCTTTTCCTTTTCGTTTTTCGTTGTTTATAATTTGTTTCTCATATTAAAAATAACTCTTCCTTTTTTAAAAAGGATGGACAGTGTGCACTTGAGAACCTTAACGAGTAGCAGAATGGTAAACCATTTCCCCCCTGAAGAAATAATTCAATTTCACTAGAAAGTGAGGGGGAAAAGAAAACACAGGTGAACAAACAATATTTGGGAAGAAGCTAAGAGGACTCTTCACTGTACTTAACAGAAATGGAACCACTGGTTCTGTCGAGCACTGGAAACCTGTCCCTCCCAGAGGAACAGCCTGGATGGGCACCACGGAGGAGTGAGGTGGCGTCTGCATGTGGGGGGAATGTGGCAAACCAGTGAGATTGTGGCAGCTAAAACAAAACGTGCACTGAGGGCATGCTGGGGAAACACCCAGCGGACTGAAGCGCAGCCAGGGCTGGCAGGCCTGAGTTGGGTGGTACAGGGACAGAGCAGGGGGTGGGACTTGGGGCTTCAGCTGTGCATTGTGTTGCAGGCAGCCGGCCTGCAATCAATCCCATGGCATCAGTCGGTGGGTAGCTGGGCATGTGCGTAGACGTGACCTGGGGATGGTGTAGGCTGTGTGGCGGGGAGGCAGCTGAAGCTGTCGGGGTACCTGAGATCACCCAAGCAGACTGTGTCAGCCAGAAAGTAAAACGGGACAAGAAAGGAATGAAGCCAGGGAAGCACTTTCAAGGCACAAATGGAAAGAGAAATGTGCAGACAGGCCTGAGGAGGAGGAGCCAGCAGTGGGAGGGGCAGGCCGAGAGAGTACTGTGGGAACAGGACAGAGCACGTGCCCCAGAGAGAGCCAGGCCTGCCCTGACCCCGCAGGAAGCTGACTTGGCAGCACATCTGCGCGAGGCGGGGCTCCGACGCGTGGGGCGGGGCTGTGACGCGAGGGCCGAGGAGCCGCAGCCTCCCTACAAAACCGAGCTGCACTTTGGGCAGTGGGGAGAGGACAGCCATCGGGACAGCAGGGCTGAGTGTCAGTGTCCCTCCCGCGATTACAAAGGGGAGAAGATTGGGGAACTTGAAAAGAAAAACGTCCACGTATCAACCCTTAGGGACTGTCAGAAAGATTTCCGTCAAAACACTGAGTTGAAGTGTAACGTCACAGTCAGCCAATGACTGACTTACAGTACTGACTGTGTCTTTGACTTTGCCGCCTGCTTGATGGTCATGTGGACAGTAGTATAACGACTAAGTGTCTGATACTCAGTCAGGATGGTGCTAACAATGTACATATGGAGGAAGTGCTGCCTATTAGTAATTGTGCTAAGATAAGTACATCTTAAAATCTTGAAGAGCCAGCACATAAACTAAATCTACTTACGTAACTTGTTGCCTTCTTTGTCATAACCGTGGAGATAAATACCACCGATTTCCAGTAACCATCTGGGAATGGAGAATTCAGTCAGATCTAAAAAGTGACAAACTTTGATGAGTAATTGTACCTTCGGGGCCTTTTAAAAAAGAAAACTCACAATGTAAAGGTTAATGTTATATAGTAGCTCTGGTATAAAAAAGACAAAGCTTATTCAAACATCTGGATAGACTGTCTGGCAATAAAGAGATAGTTTCTTACTAAGTAAATAAGCTACATAAAGACACAGATGAGAGAAATGGAAAAAAACCCATTGCCCTTCGACACGTCAGCCATTATTTCTGTAGACACATTTCCACGTCCTAGTTGTGTTTCAAATGACTTGCAAACAAACATTGTCACTGTTGGATAACTTCAAGAGAACACTCCAGCAAATATCCACATGATTCAGAATTAATGAAAAAGATCACTATGGTTTCTTTTGCAAAAGAATATTTTTCCATAAAGCTTGATATCCAGTAGAGTCTAATACATTTTATAATCTTGGGGCAAATGGACAAGACTTCTGGAAAAATGCTAGCTCCTTTAGAACAAAAACAGCTTGTCTGGTCTCTCCCCAGGCTGAGAACCAACAGAGTGAGGCAACAATGCCAAGGCTTTTGTTCTATTCACCAGTATCTCCCCAAGAATTTTCCCCACCCCTTTTTGTCATGTGTCTGCTGTCTGCCACTAGAAACAAGCAAGTCTATGTAAGAAAAAATATTAAGAACTAGTGTTGTTTAAACATTCTGTACTTAAGTGATTTAGAAATATCAGACTTTATATTTCTTTGCTTAATTAATAAATGCTTCAGTTTTTGTTGAAAGTATCTGCAGTTTTTACATTTCCAATCAAATTATTTCTTAAATACTCCCTTTCTGATGGATTCCCTCTACAAGTGTGAGGACTAGGGAGTGTCTGCTCGATTTATGTGTTGACTGTAATGTCTCCAGATGCAGTCACTCCAGAGTTTAAATTCCTCAAGGTCAGGAAATCCTTGACACCTCATCAAAACCAGTAGTTATGCCAGTTTCTTGTTACATTTTCAGGAGGACAGAGAGAGTAACCTTTCCTGAGAAGAGTTCTTCATATACTTGAAGACTATTGTAACCCCTCACCTCCATCCTCAGATTCCAAACTCCTTTTCAAAAAAATTTCAATCTTGAAGTGGGCCTTGAAATTAAGCTGTTACAAGAGGGCTTCCCAGGTGTCCTTGGGGATAAGCTTGATTTTGGGGGAGCTCCATTCATTAATTCTATGTGGAAATCTATTAGCACAAGGAACTCTGGGAATGGGGCAAGACGTAAGGCAACCACTGAGAAAATCGGGCAAACAGCATCTCCTCATCTCTAGGCCTGACAGCGAAGATGCTAACTTGCTCCTGTTTAAGGGTACCAAACTAACAAGCACATGTTAGCAGACTCTGCTGCGAGTGACAAGTCTGAGGATGCTTCTGCTCCCTGGTGATCCCATTTCCTCACAAATGATCCAACTTTTAAGATTTACTCATGGGATACTCCTTTCAAAGTGTCATTGGGTCTCTATAAAACATTATCTTCTGATGTTTATGACGACTGCCAAGGATATTTGCAAATACACTATTGGATGAATGTAACACAGTAACATTTCTGCAGGGGATAGTATACTGTCAAGGTTACACTGAACAGCTTACCATTGACAGACATTTCTTTCCTCCACTGAAAACTCTCGTCGATCATCTTCAGTGTTTCGTCTACAACATCATGTCTCCAGAACAAGTAACTTTCAACCCAGTTATCATCTTGTTGTAGCCTTTCAACATCACGTGGGTCATATTTTTCTGGCTTATCTAGGGGAAAAACAGTAATAAGTATCCAAGTCAGGTAAGTTCCGCAGTGAATAATAGCAAACACTAATGTCAAAAGAGAAGAAAGACCCAGAAAACAAAGCTAAGCTACTTGAAGATAAACACAGGGATGCAGTTCTGATGAAAATGCAATTTAAAGGACTGATGGAATTTCAAGTGTGAAGAGAATATTTATCTAAACAGTGCAGGTTCACTTTAAATAAGGCGCTGTCAATTTAAAAATAAGACCACAGTAAGATAATTTGCACGACCCTCTCTACAACTATAAACCAGCATTTGGGAAGATCAATTATGTTATCTGAATTTGAAATCCTTACCCTACTCAGTGAAAAAAAAAAAAAAGAAAGTTTATACATAAAGAACTAAGTTGTACTTTAAAAGACATTTGTTTGGCAAGTATCATTGAAAAAAATGAACTATATGCAAAATGGAAACAGACCACGTATGCAGCAGTTACCATGTTCTGTAATTTATTGGGATAATTGGTCTCAATGATAATTTCTCCTCATCTGCCTACACACATGCTGTGCTCCTACTGCTCTCTGTATCTGACATTCTTCCTTCCACACCCTGCTCACACCATTCTTCTATAACTGGACTTGCCTAGTCCCCTCACAGCTACCTCTGCACTTTCAAATTCTACCACCTACAAGATTCCTTTCAAAGGCTTCCTCTACGTAAAATTTCTGAGCCCAGAAGTCCTTCCTTCCCACCTGTGAACAGTTGCCTGCCTTGAACTAAGCCTTTCTTAAGACTTAGCACGTTTCCCCTTAAATGAGTTACTAGCATGCATGCCCTATCTTCCCATATAGAGACCCTGACAGCACTGTCCCTCCATTGTAAGAGTCCCCCAGAGGGGATGATAGAAGTGCCAATGAAAAGGCCCTCAGGAAACCTTTGTTGACTGAATGTATTACTTCTCCATTTTCATTTCCTCCATTGCCGGTACCCTCCCCCCAGGGGCTCTAGCAAGAAACTTCAGAACATTCTCTGGCTCCTTCATCTCCATTGTTTTTTTTCGTCTAGTTAGTTGCCAAATTTTATAGATTCTATCTCCTCTCCATTTGCTCCGAGGCACTGCAGACCCTCAGAGATAATAGCTTAAAGGGCAAGACACTATAAAGTGCATTCAGAGAATTATCTTCTTTGATTCTGTTTCCTTATCTTTAAGCTGCTTTAGATACTCAAAGGGTTGTGCAAGCAGCAGATGAAAATGTATCCGTGAAAGTACTTGGAAGTTGAAAGCACTATAAAATATAACATTGGGCCCTAAATCATGCCTGTGTAGCGTGTACCTTGGAAATGGCTTTCACTCCCTGGGCTCTATTTTTCTAATCAATACAATGACTGGTTCTGTGGTAGGTAAACCTTGGAAAATGGTTTTTAGCTCTGCTCTTGGAAAGTTCATCAGTATTCGCATCAGCTTTTCTTTCAGTATGAATTTCAAACCTGAGTTGGATATAAAAGTTTACATGTTTAGCATCAAGAGAGACCCTGTCCCCTGAAGCCAGCAGTTTGGCCCACCACGGCTTCTGTATAACCAGCATAAATGTCAACACAGTGAAAAAGGCAAATGGTTTCTTAGTATTATCTATCATGAGAATAGTTTTGACCTCGTAGGCTCCAGAGGAAGAGTCCTGGCCATCCCCAAGGGCCTACAGACTAAACTGTGAACTACTTACCTAGAACAATATATGGTGAGTGGTAAAAACTCAATAAATATTAGCCATAATAAGAGTAAAACATTATTGTTATTTTCATTATTACTACCATGGCTGGTATTACCACTAAAGACACCATAAACAAGATAGCGCCCGTTACTAAGAAATTGACTGCTCTTGGTCAGCTTTTAAGAATGCAGATCTTTCAAATCAGGTATCTCCATTTATATTAAAATGATTAATTATTATTAATAAAACATGTAACTACATATGAACTACCTCTTAAACATTTACTTCTAGACAGACAAAATGAAAATGGGGCAGAAAAGACAGGGAAGGGGAGGACTGGGGTGAAGGTCTTGTGGAGGTTAAAGGAGAGGCAGGAGAAAGTGGGGGCAGAGGAGGGCTAAGTGGAAGAGAAGGGGAGAGAGACAGAAAGAGAGCGTGAGACAGAAAGAGAAAGTGAACTGAGCATTTGAGGTAGGGCAAACTTGGCCTGGGACCACACGGCCAAGCATAACAATAACTGTGCTTATGACAAAACAACTACCTGCTTTCAAACACAGCCCCCAGGCAACTGAACCCTCAAGTGTCAGAGAGTTTTCAGAAAATTAGTTCTTTGCTAAACCCAGGTGTTACAGGAAGCTAAAGAGGTAGCTCAAAAGCCACCTGAAGATACCAAAACACATGTGTGCACACACCCCACCCCCATAAACCTACCCAGGGCATCATTTTGAAAGGCTTTACCTCTCAGTGATTAAAGCATAGAGATTAGGAAGAGATTAGTTCGGAGGAATAGAATGAGAACTAAATGCAGTCACTAAGTCAAGCTGCTACATGACTAAAATCGAGTAGGTTGAGGCAGGAGGACATGATTCCATTCTTGTTTGAACTAGCCCAGGAACTTAAAGTTTTGAACTTTCCAGCCCTATGTCAATGGCTGGACCTCCAGATAAGCCCCTGATTACCCTGTGAGGACTCACGTATCCAGACCATCAGACCTGACCAGGCCTCCGGGCGCCCATCTTCTGGACTGTCTGGCGCCCATCATCCTGACAACCTGGCATCTGACTAATAGCCCTCAGGGACTAATTCTAGGGCTGAGCACGCAGGCCTGATTCTTCTCAAGGATGGGGCTTTTAAGAACTCCCATCTTTTCTTTCTTCTTTGGAATACTTTTTGCCCAGCTGTGTTCCCACTTTGCAAACCCTAGGAAACTTGAATAAACCTGCAGACTCTTTCTGAGTTTGTTCAACGGTTTTATACACAGATGTGTATGCATATGCACTCGCATATGCTCTCATATTATGGTGTCCTTATTACTTTAATCTTGCTGTGGACCAGTGAAAACTTCATCACAAACCAACATTTTTCTCAAGGGGAGAATGTTTAAGCCTCATCCTTGCATTTCCTCAAACCAGCGCAAAGCTCAGTTCGGCCACTCTGTTAAGAAACCTCGCGGAACTATCAGCACACCTGCGGCTCATTCCTTCTACTGTTTGTTCTCACATGAATTCTGCTCTGTAAACTGGTCTTATATTTTATACAGTGTAGAGCCGCCAGACAAATTGTAAAGTTCATGATGTGGCAGAGAAAGAACTGAAGCGACATAAATGGTCATGGTGATTCACCTCTGCAGCAGACGGTCCTAAATGTTCCAGGGTAAAGAGGACTTCTGTCCGCTTTGCATCTGTCTGTCTGCAGGGCCTGCATGTGCAGAGAAGCACCCCCCCGCCCACCACCACACTGTCTCTCATATACACATCTTCAAAAATTTTTAAGTGCTGCAACATAAAGAGAATTCAATTGTTACTCATAAAACAGAAAATTCCATTATTAACTGTTCTTTTTCTCCCTTGGCTGGTGAAATTACCAACAGGTCAGAAAGTGTGTTTTAAGGTTAACAAATATGAAAAAAATCTCTAGCTAGGTTCAGCAAACAGGACAGAATTATGGAATTAGAAGACCCACGCTACCATGGATAGGGAGAAGGAGCAAGTCAGTCTGGGCGTGATTTTCTTCTCTGTAAAGTGGAGATAAGGTCTGTCTACCCACGGTCATGAAGATCAAGGACAGTTAGAAAACTTTAAACACTATACAAGTAAATTTTTATTTAAATAAAATAAGAATGCTGCCCATGAACAGAAGACTAAATTCTAATTGACCTATTAATTAATCAGTTGAAAAAATCTTGGAAGCATATTGTAGTTATTATAAATGTACCTAGAATTCAGATAAAGGTTGAAAAAATATAAAAGTATTTTGATCATGAAAACTAGAGATCAGTTATTAATTGGGTGTCATAATATTCAAAAGCAGCACATACTCGTATACAAGTCTTGAACATTACAGTGGTTTAAAACCTGTTAGTATCTCTTTTTTTCTCCACAGCTCTAAGGATCTTTTTTTCTCCAGGTCTCTGAGCATGCACCCACTTAACATTCCCTGGATGGGCATTTGCACTGGATGAACCACTTGTGTTGGTGGGACCGTGTAACTGTCAACAAAGGGAGTGAATGGGAGTGATGGGGTGCTTAAACAACAAAATATTCCTTTAAGGGCATCCTCTGTTTATTGGCCACCCCTACCCTGAATCTCCAATGTCTTGTGAGGCTATCTGGTGAGAGACTGAGAGACAGGAGATCTTTTCAGATGGGATTAAGCCACTGGCCTATAGCAGTGACTCTCCAAGTTCAGGAAGTATCACCAGGATCAACATCACCAGGAGGGCTTGTTCAAACAGGGACTGGGCCCCACCCGTAAGTGTGTCAGTTCATGGGTGGAATCTGAGAATCCACAGGGTGCTGATGGTTGGTCCAGGGAGCACACTAGGAGAACCACTGGTCTATTGCAGGGGTTGGCAAGCTTTTTCCCTACAGGGCCAGATGGTAATACCGAAATATCCTGGCCTTTGAAGGCCACATATGGCTTCCATTGCTGATTATTCATTGTTTGTTGTTTTTAGCAACCCTTTAAGAATACAAAAAAACATTCTTAGCTCCAGGGCTGTACAAAAACAGGACTCTGCTGACCTCTCCTCTGATGTAGAGAGGGCAGGTGCTTTTCGCTTTAGCTCCTAGTCTTCAAAAGCTGGATTCGTATGCTGAATATATAAGAGACATAATATCTCAGATGACATATCACTCCACTCATCTATTCAGGTCTTCTTTCAATGCTCCTTTATATCATTTTATGATTTTCTCCATGAAAGAGAAAGGTGTACATTTCTTCAGTTAGAGTACTGGGCAGTTTAGATATTTTTGTGTTGCCATCATAAGATAATACTGACAAGATTGGCAAACCTCATACCTATTATTTTATTTGCCATAATGACAACTGGGTAATTTTATGTACTGTAGAATTATAGAAATAATAGTGGAGATCACTGTCTTTTTCCTGACTTTATGGGAATTATTTTGAAGTTTTGCAATTAAACATGACATTTTCTGTAGGCTTTTTGGAGATATAGTTAAGAAAGTTTCCCATGTTTACTAAGAGTTCTGTTTGCTTTTTCTTAAAGTTGAATTGTTGCCAGTGTGGTTTCTCTCCATTGAAATAAACATGTTCCATCATTTAATTTTGCTAATCATAAAGGTTTGTATTGGCTTAAACAACAACTCTGGTTACCTAAAGAGGGCAGAGGAGAAGGGAGTGAAGAGGCACAGGAGACGAAAGATACTTCTCAGTGTTTATCTTTTTATAGGTGTGAGGTAGTTGCACTGTAACCTATTTAATAATGTCATTGAGAAGCATTATGTTAATGTGGCAAATTCCTCTGCTGTGTTTTCTGACTATGAATCATCTTTGTGTTCCTGGGCCCATAATACCATAACTGCGTTTGCCTTATGTGTACATGTGCGTCTGAATGGTGGGGGGCGGGAGAATGGTAGAGAGCTATGACTGACAATTCAATTTCTTTATCAGTCTGATCTACTTAGGTTTTTTTTAACTTCTCATCGAGACAATTTTAGATGATTTTTCTTTTTTCCAGATTTACGTTTAAGTTTAAGCTGGTCATTGTATTATTCACTTATGATTTAAAAAATCTCTATCTCATCTATAATTTTATCTCCTTTTGTTCCTAGTGTATGTCTTTGCTTTCTTCTTTTCTTCTTAATTGGTCATACTAGGTTTGTTTATTTTACCAGTTGCTTCAATAAAACCAGCTAATGTTTATTATCTCTATTATCTTCCCCCCGCCCCCCAGACCATGAATATCTGCTCTTATTTCCTTCCTTCTACTTTCTTTGTATTTACTCAAGTTCACTTTGTAGCCCCTTGAATCAAATCTTTAGCTGATTTTTATTAGTGCCTTTTTTTCTAATGAAGGCTTATTAAGACTATAGATATTTTGTTGTTGCTCAGCTTTAAGTATTTTGTAATTTCCACTGTGATATCCTCTTTAACTCCAGGTTATTTAGCAGAAGTGACAACTGCCAACATTGTTAGGAAGGTGTTAGCCTATGCGTTACTTTCAGTTTTTGAACATTCGATTTTTAAAAAACTACCTGTTTATTGTGACTTCTAATATAGTTAGTTGCTTAATGGTGTGATAACATGGTCTGTGTGATCCACTTGCTATGGAATTTCTGAGACTTCCCTCATGACTTAACATGTGGTCAATGTTTGCAAAAGCTCCAAGAGCACAAATACATATTGAAAAGTATGTATCCTCTATTTGTTGGGTAGAAGACACTATACACTTTTACATACATACACAAACATACATACATATCCAATGTCAACTTTGTTTGTTGTAGTGCTAAAATCTATAATCTTAAGGATTTCTTGCTTGTTCTGTGTATTTCTGAAAGAGCTTTGTTAAAATCTTTCAAAACGTTTGTGGATTTCTTGAGTTTACTGTATAATTCTGAAAGCTTTTGCTTTATGTATTTTAAGGCTATATTGTTAGATACTCTTTTATCTTGTCCCTAACTGTTATACTTTTTTAGAGGTCCTTCCTTTTTTATATGCATTTTCACCCTAAATAATATTGTTTCTAATGAAAATACAGCCAACACAGGATTACTTTTGGTTAATATTTGTTATATACATCTTTTTCCATCTTTATTTTCAACCTTTGTACATTATTTTAGGTGAGTCTCTTATGGGCAGCGTGCAATGATCTACTCTGATAACAAGATATATTTGTGGCAACTATTCATAAAGTTGGATCATTTTTGCTGTTTTACTCATTGTTTTTTTTATCTCCTATGCTGCTTTTTTCTTCCTTTCCTGCTGGAGAGAGGTTTTCTTCATCCCCTTTTCATTCCACCACTGATTTGGAAATGAAGTATTTTATTTCTGTCTCTTGAGTGGTTATACTAAATTTAAATATTCACACTTAATCGACAAAATCTATAATTTCGATCTCCATCCTCCTTCTGAACAAGTCCTTGAATATTTTGCCTCCGTCTCCCCTATTCATGTTATTACTGTTGTTAATTTCTTTTACTAGTGACATTAATTCAGATTGCTTCTTTACTAATTTGCTTACAATTTCTTTGCTTTTCATTACTCCTTGCGTCCATCTGCTTCCTCTTGGGTTCTATTTACTTATTAGTGAAGTACTCTATTAGATTTCTTTTTTATTAGCAATGGACTGTCAATCTTTGCATGCCTGAAAAATTTTACCTTCACTCTTGACTAAATATTCTAAACAGGCAGCTATTTCATTCGCTGTTGCTGATATGAAATCAAGTATCATCTGATGTTTGTGCTTTTGTAGATAATCTGTCATTTTTTAGCAGTTGTTAAAAGAGTTTTTCTTTGTCCTTGGTATTTTCAATTCCACTATGATATGCCAAGGGATGCATTTCTTTTTCTTTATGATGCTCAGATTTTATTTGGCTTCTTTAACCTGAGGATTTGATGTCTTTTATAGACTCTGGAAAACTATCAACTATTATATCTTCAAAGAGCATTGTCTCTATTTTTTTCCTTCTGGTAGCCCTATTAAATGTATATGGGGGTTTGCATGTGTTTTATTTTCTCTTACATATTTTTATGTTTTTTTTTCTTCAATGATCTGGGTATAGAATAAGTGCCTGTATAAAAACTGTCTATGAATGTCCTATGTCAGTTGTGAATATGTAGCACTATAATGTGAAAAGAAAAGCTTCTGCAAATCACATCCCAACTAGTAAATGTAAAGTAACTAATATCAAAAAAGTTCTATCTATACACATATGCTAAATCTCTATTGTCAATACAAATTCAGCTAAAATAATTTAGATGGAAATGAAGCCATGATTTGATGTTCCCATTCCTTGTAAAATGGCTGCAGGGGAAAATGTTTGAGGAATTTCTATGCACTCTATGCCATCTCCTAGAGATCTAATCAAACAGCATTTTTGTCAGATTTTAAATTTTCAGTAATGGAAAATCATTCACTTTCTCTACTCTCAAGATGACACAGATTTGGTAAACAGACCACTCTTCCCATGTGAGCTTTTCAATTGACAACTGCCTAAAAACAAACTTGACATCCTGAAAGTGGCATTTTCTAGTAACAGACTCTTCAAAGTTGCATAGCTCACTAAACATTCAAGATGAGCATATATGGAGAATGGGCATCAACAACGTAGAGACTAGTCAGAAAAATACTTGCCAGGCACTGATAAAAGTCATCACTGTGAATGAAGATTCAAAAATAAGCAGGTCTCTCTAAAGAACAACATAAATGAACAAACAAAACAGAACCAGACCCATAAATACAGAGAATAAATGGAGGGTTACTAGGTGGGAAGGGGGTTAGGGCATTGGGTGAGAAAGTGGAAGGGACTGAGAAGTACCAATTGGTAGTTACAGAAGAGTCATGGGGTGGAAAGTACAGCATGGGGAATATAGTCAACAATGTTATAAAAACTATGTATAGTGTCAGATGGGTACGAGACTTATTGGGGGATCACCTCATCAATTATACAAATGTCTAACCACTATGCTGTACCCCTGAAATGAACGTAAAATAATACTGAATGTCAACTATAGTTTAAAAAATCATTATGGGTATATCTAATCCAGCATAGGGAATACAGTTAATACTATTCTAACAAGTATGTACAGTGTCTGATGGGTAAATTAGCCTTACTGTGATTATTATTATGTGAGGTCAATGTCTAATTGCTATGTTGTTTTGTACACCTAAAGCTAATTAATAATTAAATAAAAAATAAGCAGGTCCACCAATTCTCTAACCCATCAGAAATATATCAGTCAAGTCTGCATGTGAAATTACAATCTTATATTCTCTACAGCAGAGGCTTGATATTTTTAGATATGACAAAAATTAGTGAACTTTCAAGTTCTTTTCCTGTTATTCTGGACAAGACAACTTAATCTTTTAAAGGCTTTCTCTGGGGGATAATACATGTCATACTAGTTATGAGAACTAATTTGTGATCACTAATTTACCACGATGAGTAAAGCCTGCACTGATCCCTTGGATAGTTCATAATCTAGAGAGCTTACATAAAATAGCCAGTAGTATAAGTTACACTTCACATGTCCTTTTTCTTTCTACCCATCCTTTCTAGAGAGCAGGTGATCAGAACCATCCCTGTTTTGTGTACCCTTGACCTACAGGGTTCCTTCCATTCACTGCTGATCTTCCTGTCCTTGAAATCTTTTCCTGGTTCTTCTACATCTCTAACCACTTTGTCTCCTTTCGCATAGTAAAATGAAGACATTCCTCAAGGCTAACTGTTAATTTAAAAAATAGATGTTTTTTTCAAAATTAAGAGTTTACCACCAAGACCCCACCAATGGAAAAATCATTAAATGATAATGATTCCAGGTACAAGATCTGAACCTCTGAAAGGAATGGTAAATAGAGCTATTAGTAAATCTACGGTAAGGAAACAAACAGATATACAAAACAATAAATTAGGGGAATGGGTGAATATGGGGAATCAGGGTAGAACTACACAATGACCATGTCTTTCGGGGAGTAGAAAAAGCAGAAATAGTCCTAACTCATTTTATGAAAACTGCATAATCTTGATGTCAAAAACACACAACAAAAGTAAAAGAGAGGAAAAATACAGGCCATTTGTGAATGTAGATACAAAACTCCTAAATAAAATATGAGTTAACCAAATCTACCAATGTACTTTAAAAACCTTTTTAATATAATCTACATACTAACAGATTAAAAGAAAAACACCAAGTGAACATCTCATCAGATACAATAAATGTGTTCAATAGACGAAGAAAATGCATCTAGTAAAATTCAGCCATCTATCATCACGGGGACCAAACAACAAACAAAAACCCAAACTAGCAAACCAGGAATCAAAGAACATGGCTTCATTTTGATACAGGATCTCTACTGAGATCACACTTAATGGTGACATATTCAGGGCTGTCTTTCAAAGATCAGAAATAAGACAAGTAAGCATTTACCACTGCTTCTACTCAGCACTGGACTAAAGGCTCCAGCCACTATAAAGTAAAAGCATCAAAGGATACAAGAACTGGAAGGTTAGAAAGAAAACTGTCCTTATTTCAAGGTGATATTACTGTTTATATAGAAATCCCAAACTAACCTACAGGTATACATATTATCAAAATTATACGAGTAAGGCTTGTGAATTCAATGTTAGTGTAAAAAAGTTAACTGCACTTTCTATAAACCAGCAACAATCATTTAGAAAATAAATTCTTAAAGGGCACCATTTAAACAATAAATTTTTTTAAAATTTAAATTAAAAAATAAAACACATAAAGTATCTGAGAATAGATTTAACAAAAACGGGTTAACCTTTCTGGAGAAAATGATAAATCTTTTCAATAGGAAAGACTTTAGCCCCACCCAACCCCTAAAAAAAAAAAAAAAAGACTTCAGCAGGTACAAAGATATACCAGATTTTTGGATAGGAAGACTCAAACATGACAATGTCAAGTGTCCCAAAATTGACCTTCTGATTTAACACAATTCCACTACAAAATCCCAACAAAAACTCTTTTTCTTAAAAATACCATGAGCTAATTCTACCATTCATAGGGAGGCACAGGGCCAAGGAGAGCCTGAAGAAGTGACTTTCCCAGAACTGGAAACCAAATGGCCCACAGAGATAGGAAGAAATGCTCAGAAGAAAGGCAAATTAAAACCACAGCGAGGTGTTCAAACACTCCCATCAGATGGGGGAAAATTTTTAAAATCTAACAATGCTAAATTTGGGGGTTTGGAAAAACAAAGACACTCAGGTACTGCTGGTTAAAATGAAAACTGGTAGAGTCACTTTGGGAAATAGTTCAGCGTGGCCTAGTAAAGTAGAGTATGTGCCCATTCTACGACCTATGTGTTTCACTCTTGGCTACAAACCTTAGAACAGTAGTTTGCTGGTCTCAGGGTCTCTTTTACATCGTTAACAATAATTGAGAAGCCCAAAGAGCTTTTTTGTTGATATGGGTTATATTTATCAGTAGTTCCTGTATTAGGTATTGAAACTGAGAAACAATTTACACCCGAGAACATACAAGCACACATTCTGGCAGCTGTCAGGGCAATGGTATCACATGCTGTATAACCTCTGGGAAACAACGCCTGTATGCGTGTGAGAGAGTGACCATGAGAAAGGAAAAGGATGTTTTAGTGTTCCTATGAAAACAGTTCTGACCTCCTGAACACCTTGAAACGGTCTCAGGGAACTACAGTTTCTAGACCAACATTGGGACTCACTGCCCTAGAGAAAAGTCTAGGCATCAGATATGCAAAAGAATGTGCACAGCAGCAAAACCTAGAAATAACCCCCAATCCATCCACTGGTAGACTGAGTCTGTGAACTATCACACAGCTATAAAAAGGCATCAGTGACAGCACGGCTGTATTTGGCAGCATGAATGACTCTTGATCAACAGAAGCAAGTCATGAAAAAATATATTCAGCTCGTATTTAAAGTTTAAAAGAGGGAAACATCACGAAGTACTGGTGAGGAATACAGCATAGGTGGTAAAACTAATGAAAAGCAAGAGAATGAGTAACAGCGACGGCAGGAGAAGCAGTTGCCTGGGGTGTACAATAAAGGACAAATGCAGGATGAGCAGGGTCCGGGGTTCACAGGAGGTTCTATTGATTTGACTGAGTGGTGAGTACATGGTGTTTATTTTATTCATGTTTTCTGCATTTTGTACACATAAGCTAGTTCTAAATTAAGGAATAATAAACTAAGACAAAACAAAAATTAAAAGACTAGAAAAGGATGAGAGAAAATTATTTAACTAAATAGCAATGGAAGAAACCACAAAGGAATGGGAAATTTTGAATACATTAAAAAAAACAAAAAAACAAAAACGAACCAAGTTAAGTGATAAACAACAAAAGCCTAAACCAATTATAAAGTCATACTAATGAATAAAAATATTACAAATGGATGTAAACATAGGAAAATAAGTTTACTCTCACTAGTCATCAAATGCAAACTATAATAAAATAACCATCAGTTAAGAAATGATGACCCTAAATACGGCTAAGGCTGTAGTGAGACCAACACTTACAAAGGAGTTGGTGTAGAAGTTGGTGGCAATTTCTACAGAGGAAAGTTTAGAACATACAAAATAAAGTGTCTTGAAGATACACTATTAAAACCAGTAATTCTACTGTTAGACATGAGACTTAAGGAAATAGTCTGCACAAAATATTATAGTAACAAAAAACTGGGATGGTATAAATGTTCAAAAAGGGACTATTTAAGATAAAGGAGAAAATTAACTTTTATTTATAGCACTGAATATTAAATGGTAATGTAAAAAGTGTTGCTTACTTCATAAATATGGGGAAATAAGATCATGTCAGTAAAAAAAAATCCAACACAAAATTACATACAGAATGTTTTTTAAATTATGTTTTTAAAAATATATAGAAAAAAAGGCCGGGAAGAAAGCATCCACTATTAGCAGAGCTATCTCTGGGTGGTGAACATCCCGGAGTTCCTCAGATGTTTTGGTATCATCCAAAGTCATTTAAATGAATTCATATACTTGCAAAGTTAGAAAACAAACCTAAAATAATAAACCCCTCAATAGCTCTCCAAACTCACTAAAGCACAGAGGCGTCATTTAAGTGTCCAAGGCTCTCTTCCCCCAGGGCCTTTGCTTTTAGCCCTGTGTGTGTCCCCTCCCTAGGGTCCTCAAAGCGGACTCCTATGGCTTCCTGAACATGTCCCATCCTTTCTCTCTGCACTGCCTTAGCTCACACGACTGGATCCGGCTGGATGGCATTTTCCACCTGGCCGAGCTCCATCGTCTTTCAATGTCCATGAGAAACACGTTTTCTGAGACTCCCTGCCCTCGCCCAACTCTGTCCTAACCCAGCTACCCCGACCATAGGTGATTTTTCCTTATCTTTGATGCTTACAGAAATGATTGTAGCACTCTTATTACTCTTGATACAATTTGTGTTAACTTTGACAGTTACTTCTGTTTTAACACCTCTACTGGATTCTAGAAGTTCAGGAAGAGGCGCTATCCTTCTTCAGCTCTTTCTCTAACATTGACACACTCTTCACCAGAATTAAACACATACTGAGAATTTGAGGAACTGAATAAATTATTGTCACAAGGATTAGTCTCTGGCTTTGGCCACAAGAAGAAGGAATAGAGAACAGGAAATGTTACTCATTTGGAGACTCGGCATGGAATTTCTCACAGAAACAAGGGGAAAAAAAGTACCATTAATAATGCATGAAACAACAATGGACTGTTAGTTTATTCTTTTTGTGCCAGCTACAAATCTATCCATAATTGGTAACCTAATTTCTATGGAAACAAAAATCCCAAGAATCTACCTCCAAAGAGCTTCTGGAGTATAGCCAGTGTTTAAAGTGATACACTTGCAGATAGTAAATATTTTCCTTTAGGAAAACATTACGGTTGCTTAAGTTTGCCTTAAGCCTCTTCTGAAACAGAATATTGTTAATGACAATAGAAAAGGTGAAATGAAAGAGGAGGAAGGGAAACTGGATGTTCTAAACACCTGAGTTAATTTCTAAGAAGTAAACTTGAAAGTTAGAACACAGGTAAATCAAAACCCTGTTTTCTCACCTTCTTACTCTACCTTTACTCGATGCTTTATTTCAGGAAACAACTGAGAGTTTAAGGGGAGAAAGTCTTTAAAGGTTTCTTTTTTCCTTTCCCATGCAAGTCTTTAAGTTAATTACATTTATATGGACAACAGCTCTGCAGATAACCCACCTACGTGCACTCACATACACCCCAGTGTGAGTATTTAAGGACAAAACTCCCTATACTTCATGCCGTACTGTGCTCTGCTTAGAAATACTTGTCTTTATGAGACATACCATGAGGGCTGCTATTTGCCAAATTTGGGTGGTGGAGGGAAGCCAGTTAGGCCAGATCTTAATACAGACTTGAATTCATCTTCCTGTGTATGTATTTAAGCACTGCTATATTCATTCAAAGAGTATGTATTGAGAACTGTGCTGGGTATACAGAGGTGAGTCCAACTGTGTCCAATAGGATGCCCCAGACCTAAATACTTGTACATTCTACAGGAGGAAAGGAGCAATAGGCAAGTAAATAAATGAATGTGATAACTATAGGCAAAGGAGAAAAAAATAAGCCAGACAGGGAGGCTATTTAATAATCAGCAAAGGCCTCTGGGACACTTTTAAACCGAGATGGAAAAGAACAGAAGGCCCTGGCCATGCACACTACCTGGGCAAGAACCTTCCTGGTAGAGGGAAGTGAAAAGGTCCTGAGACAGAAACAGACTCAGTCCTTGAAGAACACGAAAGAGGCAGTGTGACTGGTCATGGTTTTCAACCTGCGGGTCATGTTTGTAGGCCGTGATAACCCTTGTGTGGGTCACTAAATCAGGAAATCACAGGTTTTCAGAATAAGTATTCTTTAACAAGCTTTGCGCTTTAGTTTTGGGTGTGTACATGTACCAAATGGCAGTGTACGACCTGTTTCCTACTGTGGGCAGTGGTGACATCTGTACTAAGCAGGGAAAGTAGGAACAGATGATGGAGGGGTGAGAGAGAATGAGAGTGGGCATGGCCTGGCCCTGTAGGTCACTATAAAGAACTGGGATTTTTTTATTCTAAACAAAGTAGGAAGGTGCTGAAGAGTTTCAAGCTGGGCAGTGACATGACATAATTTGATAGGATGGTGGTGTCCAAAGATAACTATAGTGAAATTCAGAATACCTGCACCCCAGCCCCAGCCTAGGTACTAACACCACGGATTTTAAGCAAATCAATTAACTTCTCCAACTCTACTTTCTTTATTTTAAAAACAAGATGGTTGGACCAAGATGATCTATAAGATCTGATCTACTGCTACATTTCTATGACTATATTCTTTTTCCTCATTTGGGCCTAAGTGAATGACTACTGGGGAGACACTGGCTCATCAGGACAACTTCTGGGTTACTTCTTAAAATATTATAAACCATATAGCTGTAAGAGTCATGTTTGTATAGAAAGCAATTTTAGAATTATTTCTTTATCAGAACCAGTTGTATTATTAGAAACGAGATCTCTGGGTTAAAAGTAAATCAAGTGCTTTTGCAACTTTCTAGTGGAAAGTTTGGGATGTGAAGAAAATGGACAGATTTCATTGTTCTAGGTAATCACTAACATATAATCTAGGGCAGTGTAAAGTTGCAGGGAACCTCTGTTTAGTATTAAAGTCAACCTTAAGTCCTTGCACAGTAACCAAAATGACTACTGTGGCAAAATATTCATTGAGAGCCTACTATATGCTAACTCCGTGCTAGACAGGTGGATATATGTCTTTTCATTTAATCCTCCTAATTATTCACATTTCACAGCTATGGAAACAGGCTCAGAAAAGATTATTACAGTAAGTAATATCTTTTATTAATATTAAGGGGCAGGGTCATGATTAGACTAGTTATACCATATTTATAGTGAATTATCCTGCATGTTTTTAAAAATTACTTCACACAGAATAAATCATCAGTTAAATACTGGACATCAAGTACATGTGATATCTGCAGACAGAATGTTCAAGCAATACATCACTTCTGGACTCACAGGTACTTTGCTAGAAAAGAACTTCTTCCAGCACCGGAGGGCTGACTCTGGGGGGAGCACGCTGGGTGGTATAAGGTGCAATTAAGCAAAACATCCAAGGAATTTGGATCGCCAGTTAAGTACACATGAACACTATTATGGCAGTGTCCAGGTTCATTTTCGCGACTGCTGCTGGGGAAGGGTTAGAACAACTTTGCATTGGACAGTATCAGCAATGCCGCGGGCTTAGCAAGTGTCCTGCAAGTTCCCAAAACTCAAGATGCTGGAAACTCACCGATTTCTAACTTAGCAGCAATGGACGCTCTGCCTGTCCGGTTGGAGCAGCGAGCATATGGCATGTTAGGGAGAGGAAATCCTTGGCAACATGCACGGCACTGTCCCTGTGACAGTCCAAATTGTCCGTAACGCTTCCCACAGAGACGGCCGCAAACACTCCAGCAAAGTTGGGGACACTTATTGCACACGTGCCCCAACGCCTGGAACGTGGTACCCACCTGTCACATACTCAGCTTCGAACCTCCGTCGCGTCTCAGAGATGAGCTTGGCTTTATTCTGGGCGTGATGCTGGAAGGGAGACAAGAAGAGACGCTTAGACCACCACCCCGCTTCCCGACAGCCCAGCCCACCTGCACCTGCGAGCGCCACCACCGGCCTCAGAGGACTCGGGTCTGAAGTCGGGGCCTGCAGCGGTGCGGGCGGTCGGCTCCTCACCTCGGCCATGGTCGCGGGCGTGGACGTGACTGCAGTCGCTGTCGCCACTTGCACAGCTACCGTCCCAATATCTCATCACCCGCCTGGCCGACCCAGAGGTAGAGAGGGAAGGGCGGGAGGTGGAGGCGGTCGCGTGACACCGGAAAACGGGCGGAGGCGTCGCTGTGCTGCCCAATCCGATACGGCCGCCTGGGCCTGGAGGCGGTACTAGGCCCACAGCTTGGCTTCCCATTCGCTGCTTGTTCGCCCCCACTGACGTCCCCTGCGCTGCGGACCCGCCCCCGCCGGCCGTCGGATCGCAGGCGCTTCCCCCGCGGAACTCCACCCCAGCGAGCTCCACCTGCCATTCGCTTTCACAATGCTTCCGGGAGGCCCCGCCTCCTCCACCTCCCTCTACAACCTTTTCCTGGCTGGCTTGGCGGGCTCCTCCTCCTCTGAGCTCAAAGCATCCTCTGGCTAGGCCCTCCCAGGATGCAGCGCGCGGGCGGGAGGTTTGGACCTTCCGGACATTGCTCCCGGATGGGGCCTCGGGACAGTGCAGGGGAAGTGGCGACTGCAGGATGCAGGGCCCAGCGTGTCGAGGTAGGGCCGGCGGGTGTTTCTGCACCCGGCCTTCATGGAGGGGGCGATGGGGCCGGGGTTGCTCCCCTGTGCTGCTGTCATTGCGGGAGAGTGGGAAGGAAGTGGGCACCCTGAGGTCTGTATCCAGCATCCCATGGCTTCCCATCATCTTGTGGAGCAGCAGCTAGATTTAAGTGCTTGCCGTTGAATTCAGGGATACGTCCCTTGAAACTTGCTTCACTCCTGCAGCATCTTTGCCACTTGCAGTGTGAGATACTTAGCGAGGAATGTATGTTTGAAATCTTGAAACTGAAACAGTTGTATAAAGTTAAAAGATACGTAAAGCTCTTCAGTTATTAATTAAGGTCATTGTTCTCAAAGCAGGAGCAGCTTTGCCTCCCAGGGAACATTTGCCAACTGGGAGGAGGGCCTGCTCCTGGCATCTGGTCGGTGGAAAGCAGGGATACAGCTAAATCCTGCAGGACACAGGACAGCTCCCACAAGTCATTCAGTGCAAATTGTCAGGAAGGGCCAACAGTGACAAAGATTGATTCATAACGTACTGGAGCACATTTTAAAGTTGTTGGTTAAAACATGGAAAGGAAATTGTTTCGCATTCACTAACAATTGTCTTTTTTAAAAATTGAAAGACACTGAAAACGACCAAGTCCCCATGTTTCCACCATCCATATGGTTAACCACGATGGACACTTTAGCATCTTTCACCCCAGACCTTTTTTTTTGTTGTTTGGTTTACATTTTTATGGAGAAAAGAAAAAGGAATACTGTTTAAAAATTATTTGATACGCTCTTAACGTTTCAGATACAGGCATACCTTCTTCTATGGCGCTTTGCTTTATTGGGCTTCACAGGTGTTGCGTTTTTTACAAGTTGGAAGGCAAGGCCCTCCACCAGCAACAAGATTCTGACTCGCTTTATTGCGATACTCTATTGCAGTGGTCTGGAACTGAAGCAGCAGTATCTCCGAGGTCTGCCTGTATAGCTCAAGTTTTCCTCTGGTTCCACTCCCCTACCCTTATGTCTATCCCCTTCTCTGGAATAAACAGTCATTCGTAAGGTGGCAGGAATCTTTACAGCTTTGCTGTTTTCTTTTTGTTTTGGACTAGGCTGCCTAACTTTGAATCCTGGCGCTGTTACCTTCTAGCTGTAGACCTTTGAGAACATCCTGGAACTCCATGCCTCAGTTTCCCCATCTATAGAATGGGATAATGATGCCTATGGCACAAGGATGTCTTGAGGAATAAGTGAGTGAGTACAAATTCCAGCAGTACCTTAGTATGACACAGAAAACCTTCTTTAACTTAATCTTTCCTAACTCTCTTAGTGGATCACCATTCCTCTACATTCACCTGTATTTCCTATCCACTAGAAATTGTTGGGAAAGAGAGAGGAGAGGTGGATTACATTTTATCTGCGGATAATATAGTGCTCTTTATGGATCTTCTTGAACCAGAGTAATTTAAAGAGTTCTGAAATTCACAGTGCCCACATGAATTTGGTAACATTTAAATGGAACATTGTTAATTTGGTTGGGAGGCTGATGAAGATCAGATGAGGATGATAGTTTGTTGCCAATCAACTATATTTATGTTATCATGTATTATTTTCCTAGTGTACTCAACACATGTTTTCATTTTATGTATAAAATGTATAGTCACCTTTGGTGTATAATGATACAGAACAGGAAAAGCTCAAATTAATTATGTAGCATTTTATAAATAATCTGCTCTCCTATCTCCCCAATAGCTATAGCAGGAGGTAAAATTTAAGTGGTTTGAGTTATCTGTTTTTTTTCTGTAGCTACTGTTAGAAGGGTACTAACTAAACAGTCAAATGACCAATAGGCTGGAAGAGTAAGCCCGGTGCTCTGATAATCAGAGTTTGATTAATCAGGGCTTGTTTATATTGGTTTAAAAACTTCTAAATTGAACTTTAGTTTCACTTGTTTCCAGATTATTTCTATCTAAAAAAATAAAATTGCTACTTATTCCATAGGTTTAAAGGTTTGTTTTATGAACATATGCTAAGCACGTTTGCTCTTAAAACAGATGTTGCATCAGTATAAAATAAAACAGATATACACATATAAATGAAGTTAGTAAGCTTTGAGATTACAGAAAATTTGAGGAAAAAAATTTATCCCCATAAATACATTAATAGTAGCTTCTAACTTTTAACTCTGAAGGAGGGCCATTTAACTAGCATATTGTATGCCTGAAACCTATGTAATCCTT
Source organism: Lyroderma lyra (assembly GCA_004026885.1). Classification (NCBI taxonomy): domain Eukaryota; kingdom Metazoa; phylum Chordata; class Mammalia; order Chiroptera; family Megadermatidae; genus Lyroderma; species Lyroderma lyra. The sequence goes on along the minus strand of PVJL010000520.1, from coordinate 340,518 downwards.
GCTAACAGATGTCACCCCAATAAGTCTAACAATAAAAGTGAATTAAAAAAAAAACCAAAAAAAAAAAAACAAAAAAAAAAACCCCAAAAATATACATTTGGCTAATAAGCAAATGCAAAGATGCTCAACGTCATTAGTCATTAAAATTAAAATTATAATGACCTATCACTACACATACAGTAGGATAGGTATAATGCAAAAGACTGACAATATCAAGTTCTGGGGACAATGTGAAGAAAATAAAATCAGCAGTCTTGTGTCTATATACATCATGCTGGTGGGAAGTTTAAAATGGTATAGATACTTTGGGAAATAGTTGGGTAGTTTCTTAGAAAGTTAACAAATACCTTGGGACTCAACAATTGCATTCCAAGTATCTACCCAAGAGCAATGAAAATAAAAGTCTACACAAAGTCCTGCAAAAATAAATATTCATAACAGCATTATTCTTACAGTCGAAGTCTAAATAATCTATATCTCCATCAATAATAACTAAAGAAACATAGTATCATATATTCATACAATGGAATGTTATTCAGCATTATAAAGAATAAACTACCTACAGTAAAAATACAGAACACTATGGAAGAACCTCAGAAACTACATGATAAGTGAAAGAAGTCAGAAAGAAAACATTATATGTGAATGAATACATTTATATGAAATTTCTTGAAAAGATGAATCTGTAAAAAAAAGAAAATATACATATTTTTGAAATAGTATTTAAAGAAAAACGATTTTTCATATAGTGGTCATTTGTGTTTTGAAATCTATTTGAGCCTAAATTCATGAGAATAAGTTTACTGTTTGCTTAGAGCGCATGCTAAAAGCATGTTAGGTTAGGATTACAGCAGGGCTTTGAATACCGAGCTAAACTTTATAGCAGTGGTTTGCAACGTTTTTTCTCTACATCATTCACATGTCCCATGCACAGTGATTAGTATCTATAATATCTTCTCAGGTCGTAATTCGAGGATCAGGTCTGTTAAGAAGGGGGTGGTGGTGTACATGCAAGATTTTTGAATTAAGAGGCAGTTACCGGATCAAGTTTGTGTTTTCGAACAATATGTGAGGTTGCTTGAATAAACCGATGTGCTGGAGGGGAGAGAGACCACAGTGAGGAAAGCCAGTGAAGGAGCTTTTACCTCAGCCTGAGTGAGAGACGAAAGCCCGACTGAACTAGGGTCGTGGCACTTGGAATGGAGAGTCGGAAGAGGGAGGTTTCTAAATTAAGGAACTTGGTGATAGCATTACAAGAACAGAATGTCAGGGGCTGATTTTCCTAAGCACCGTAACTGTCAGGGTGCAACCATACATACTTTAAAGTTCAGTAAAGGGAGGGCACTCTACTGACCTTTCAGCAATCAGCGTCTCCTTACTCCTGTCCCACTCAGATATTGGTGAGCATTGTGTTGCTTAAACATTAGTTGTGACATTTAATATTAAAATAACAACATCCTTTTCAGTACAGAAGTTCCTTTTGATTGTTTTTAGTATTATTAAGAAATCTGAAAGGTTATTGAGTAGGTAGTAAAGAACATTGTGTTCTCAGATCTCTCTTAGAATGTATCATTTTATGCTCTTCCTTTTTTAGAAGTCTGAGAGATCTGACACGTCTGTAGAAAATTTGAAATACGGAAATTGTTATTCATACATTTTGGTGTAATGTAACCAGTATGTTTATTTCCTTTAAAAGAAAAAAGACAGGGTCCTAAGTAGAAGTCGCACCTTTGATTTACCTATCTTCTTTGCAATGGAAGCTGAAACTACTTTGTGTGTCTCAGGTCTTTGATATGAGTGGCCTACCAACAAACCAGTAAGCCAGTGACTTCTGCTAGTTTCTATTATGTTACAATGTCTCCAGTTATTCCAGATCACAGATTTCATGAACTTCTCAAAAACAATATCATCAATTTAATTTAAGAAAATGCCATAGAGGAATGTATTTATCTGTTCCTGCATAACAGATTACCCCCAAACTTAAAGCAACAATCATTTACAATCTCACTATTTCTGATCAGGGATTTGGGAGTAGCTTACCTGTATGGTTCTGGCTCAAGATCTCTCCTCGGGGCTGAGTCATCTAAAGGTTTGACTAGGACTAGAGAGTCTGACCCCAAGAAGGCTGGTGGCCAAAGGCCTCAGTCCCTCACTGTCTTGTCATGAAGTCAGTTACCTGCTCTGTGCACATCTCCAAGACTGCTTGAGTGTCTTAATGATATGGCAGGTGGCTTCCCCCAGTGCAGGTGATCACAGGAAGGGGTCACCAGGGAAGTCACAATGCTCTTTATGATCCAGTCTTGAAAGTCATTCCCTTTCACTTCTGCCACATTCTACTGGCTAGAAGTGAGTCATACTGACCAGCCCTCATTGAAAGAGAGAATTAAATTCCACTTCTTGATGGAAGGAGTTTCAAAGAATTTGTGAACATGTTTTAAAACCATAATAAGTGACGTATTTGGAAATTAGACATAAGGTGTGGCATCTCCAATTGGAAAGTAGATGCTGACTACAGTAGTCTGTTTTTAAGTAGAATTGCCAGCAAATCAGTTCGTTTCTCTAAAATGCAGGCTACCTGAAGTTAAACTTGTAGATTATGGTTCAGTGATACTTTTTTTCTAATTGGACAATTGGTAGATTTTTATAATAAAAGCATAAAACCTAAGCCTTTGGAGTTTGCACCTCATTCAACAGAGGAAAACAGTATTATTTACTTGTCATTGACCTAATTTTCATTTATTTCTGAAATAGTTGGATTTCCTGGTGTAAATGATCCACAGGAGAAAACAGAGAGTATGAGTTAGAATTATTTATGGTGGAGAGGAACCTTTCAGATGATGTTTATAAAGTTGGGTACTGTATAACCCAGAACCAGCGCCGATGGTGATGATGATAATGATAGTAGCTAACTTTTTATTGAGCACTTTCTATGTGCCAGGTCCTATTTCAGGAGGGTTATATTAATTAATTACAATATCTTGTGAGGTAGATACTGTTAGTATACCCCATTATGTAGTAACTGTTAAAAGAGTGACTCAGCAAATACAGCCAGTGAATAAAGAGAGATCAACATATTTTTCTTACATGTGTGTTCATTGTGGAGGGTTTCTTTGTTCTACTTTACTAAATTCTCTCAAGTTGCCTTGTAACTAGTGTCCCCAGTCAGGGAGTGCGTGCCAGGACAGTGTGGTGGTCACAGGTGTAGGCTCAGGTGTCAAAGGGCCCTCCTCTGCCTTTAGTGCCATTGCCGATCAGTGGTGTAACCTTGGACAATTTTCTGACCTTCTTTAAAATAAGGTTTCCACATTTAAAACATGGGATAGTAAGACTACTTAAAAAGAACAGTAGTAAGTGTTAAGTGAAATAATGCATGTATTGTACTTGGCATATAATAGCATGAATAATTGATAGCTATACTTAACCTTGTGTTCATTATAATATCACTAATCCTCTATTTTTCTACCTTGAATATGAATAGTAAATTACTTAGCTCGTGAAACTGAATTATTTTTGCCAAGTCATATTTAAGATTTATTTCTTTTACCCCTACAGAGATTGCTTTCAAGCTGTGTGATCGCATCTCCTGTTTTTCTCTCTGGGCTTTCACTTTGGTCATAGAGTCTGTATGGGCTCCTGTCCAGGGAAGCAGGGACCTAAACACCTGGGCTATGGGAGCAGTCTAATTTGAATCACTGACTGAATTGTCATTTTGAAGAACGTGGGGAAGCCAGATTAGGTCGGCAGGTTTGAGTGACAGAAGCAGAACCTAGAATGTGTGCTGTAACTTTACTAGAGCACCTACGGCTTTTCATAGTTGCTGTTAACACATTCAGCGACCATGTGTGATGTGGTTCTTTGCATTCTTTGCAAAGTGTGTGTTTTAAGGGCCGTACAGAAATAATATTAATACTTGGAATATATTTTTTGATAAGTGTGACATTAAGATAGCATAATGGCTTTAACATGTTACCTTAATAAAATTTCTATTTGCCTCTATAATAGTTCTCTAACAAAAACGTATCTTCTTTTAATTCTGCCTACTTGATGGCAGTTTTTCTCATTTTATTTTTAGATTTAAAAGCATCGAATTGAACCAATTTGCATTTGATAATTGGACCGACACAAAGACTTGACATTGTGGAATGATGAGCAATGTCATCTAAGGAAGAAGAAAGGCTCTTGTGTTATAATGGGGAAGTCCTTGTTTTTCGATTGTCTACAGGAAATTTTGCTGATAAAGGGCCTGCAGAAACACCCGTATTGCATGTCAGAAGAATGGTATTTGACAGAGAAACAAGAGCATTTGTTCAGAAGTCCACACTGTTCTTTAGCATAAAGGAAGAGAGCTGTTACCTCAAAATCATGTGTTGCAACTGTGTGTCGGATTCCAGGACTGGAATGCGCCTCCCTTGTCTTGTGATACAATGCAATGAAAAGAATAATGCTTTCAAGTATTTTCTGCTACTTCTTCATGGTACCAATAAATTTGAAAAGCGTTTAAGTTTTAGTCTGGGCCATGAATTGAAGGACGGCATAAGGGTCTTCGGTGGCCCTTTAATTTTATGGAAGCATGACAAAACATTCTTCTATATCTCTTCCCAGACTGGCGACATTATGACTGTATCTGTTAACTTCGCCTCCATTGAGTGGGCAGGAGAGATTGAAAATCTAGGTATGGTTTTATTAGGACAAAAGGAATGCTATTTATCTGACAAAGAATGTACCCCAAAGGCTTCAAAAGCAGATTATGCATTTTGGAATACCAGGTTTTGTGTCTACGCCCTCGAAAGTGAGGAAGTTATAAGTGATACGCACATTATCCCTCCTGCTTACAGCAGTGTCATAACTTGTGTGCATGTCTGTGCAGCTGAGCTTGTCAACAGCCAGCTGCGAATGTCTCTGGTTGTCCTTACTCGAAAGGATCAGCTGATTTTATTCCACAGTGGGATGCCTAAAAGTGTGTGCCAGCTTCCATTTGGAGGTCCGTCTGCAGTTCAGCTTCTGGATTCCGGTGAAGAGGTTCTTTTCCTTGTGACCTTTAGGTCCAGTGATGCTTGTGCTGTTCGGGAAAAGAACTTTCAGGTACAATAGTTATTCTCATAATCATTCAATTATAAGAAAATTGCATGTATTATGTTATTCTTTATTCTTAAAGTTACCTGTATACTACCTGATAAAGGTGTTACCTTATGATTTTGAGTCAAAAAACCTTTCAGTTGTTTGGGAATATATAAATATGTAATTATAAGTATATATTTGTCTGTTAACATAACTATCTCAATTTTTTTTAATGTGATAATAATTGGATGTGTATTTTTACTTAGTATAATAAGATTATTAGTGATGTCACTTCATAGAAAAATCAGTTCAACTTTTTAAAAGTTGGTAATTATCTCTTTAAACTTAAAATGAAATCTAGAGGAATTCCTTGCAATGTATCATTTTCCCTTAGGAGACAATTAATTGTTCTTCAGAGACAAGTGATAAGTGTTAATTTTTCTAAAAACTGTTGCTTAGAAAATTTTGATGTATTTTGAAATTCAGAGTTTTCCATAGAAAGCATTCACATTTCACCCACATATACAGTAGTTGTATCTTTTAATGGAAGGTTTGAAAATTACTTTAAAATACTCACTGGTATTGAGTGTTCAGTAACAGATGAAAGGTGCAGAAAATAAATAGGAAATTAGAGGTTTGTAACGGAGTGTCTCCACTAATAATTCTCTGAACCTGCTTTTAGTAATACTGTGTCTTTCTGACTTAAGATTTATGCAGTGTCGGGCAGAGGTAACGCCCTTTCTTATGACCTGGTAATCTATACCAAATCTTTTATTACAAAAATCATAAGTGTGTAATTCTGTAACAGAACAATATCTTAACCACTTAGAAAAGGGGTCTTACTTCTGCCGGACACTGTATATCAGCTCATTCAGTTATGTGATGTCAGTGTTTATAAAGATAAATAATTGTTGCCTGTCAGAAATGTCTCTTCCAACAGTAGTTTTTCAGTACATTGTACAGCTTTTTGAGTTCTCCTGTTAAAAAACAGATAATGTCTTACTTTGTGTGCCTATCCGTTTAATTAGAAGCTCACTTAAAATTTCTATCACTATATTATCACCTTAATATGGAACACTGATAAATATTTTAGAAGGTTTGAGAGACATTTTTATGTGAACTGTTAACTTTATGTGTGCTTGTGTGTGTGGACATGTCAGGTTGAAATTGTGTTTTATCAGACTTTGCCTTGTAAATTACCTTCATGTTAATAGGGATTATATGACCATATTTAACCTCTGTAACACAGAGAGGACTTAAATTCCCAAAAGGAACATAATTTGGAAGCTATCTTATTTTATTTTGAAAGCAGTGTTTTAAAAGCACATTTTCCTTTTATTTTGAAGGCTGTTTGGGAGTTAACATTTCTCTATTTTGTTTTATGTTTCCTTTCCAGAAATTGTGGGGGAACCCTATAATCCTTACTGAGCCCACTTACTAGTGTTACCTTAATTAAGGAAAGTATTTCATTTTTGTGAACTTGCGTTCTGTCTTCATGAAATTGAAATCATCCTGCTCTGAGAGGGGAGAATGAAATAAAGTAACAATGTAAAGTGTCTGGCACATAGAAGAAGCTCAGTAAATGGTAGCTAGGAGGTCTGACAATTAAGTCTGCTAACTTGCCATCGTACACTTACGTTCTCAGCACTGTACAAACAACTCAGTAAGGTTTCATAACCTTAGTGTATCTGTGTCTCACAGCTGTATTTGTGTCAATGTGTGGTGGTGTCTTGCTGAGTGGTGTTCATTATTATTATGCGTTTTTGTGTGCCTTCTTAAGAATGTCAGAACTTTAATTAGAGCAATGAACAAACATTAAGTTTCTTGTCAAACTTGGCAAGAGTGGAAGTGAAATCAGAAACATGTTAGTTCAAGTTTATGGGGATAATGCCATGAAGAAAACGGCAGTGTACAAATGGATTCAACCTTTTTCTGAGGGGACAGAAAGCATCACTGATGAAGAGAGGTCAGGGTGGCCAGTAACAAGCAGAACTGATGAAAACATTGCAAAAATCCATCAAATTGTGCATCAAAATCGTCAGCTGACTGAGAAGCCTAGCAGACCAAGTAAACATCAATAGAGAAACAGGAAGATCTTAGCTGAAAATCTTGTCATGAGAAAGGTGTGTCCCAAAGGAGCTCACTGATGAACAAAAGCAAAGGAGAGTTGAAGTTTGCCAAGACCTTTTGGAAAGGCAAGATGATGGTTTGGGCTGTGTTATCAGTGGTGATGAAACATGGGTGTACCTGAAACAAAGCGTCTACACACACAATGGAAGTCAGCCAACTTTCCATGACCGAAAGTTCCGTCAGCCCAAATCAAGAGTCAAATCAGTGTTGCTAACCTTTTTTCATATCAGAGGGATTGTTCATTATGAATTTATACCAACTGGACAGATAGTTGACCAAGTTTACTATTTGGAAGTGCTGAAAAGGTTGCGTGAAAAAGTTAGATGAAAACAACCTGAACTTTTTGCCAACAACTCATGCCTCTTGCATCACAATACACCAGCTCACACAGCACTGTCTGTGAGGGAGTTTTTAGCCAGGACACAAGTAACTGTATTGGAACACCCTCCCTACTCACCTGATCTGGCCCCTGTTGACACTTTTCTTTACCCAAAGATAAAGGAACTACTGAAAGAAAGACATTTTGATGACATTCAGGACATCAGGGGTCATGTGACAACAGCTCTGACCCCAGAAAAAGAGTTCCTAAATTGCTTTAAAGGGAGTACTTTGAAGGTGACCATAGTGATACTTAGGAATGAGGTATGTAGCACTTTTTCTGGGATGAGTTCACGAACATAATTGTCAGACCTTGTATTATTAAATTAGGCAAGGGCCAGGGCTGTCATTGGTGACATGGACCTACCCAAGGTCTTTTATTCACCTGGATAAGGAAAAAACCATTCTCCTGTGCCTCATTCATTCAGTGGAATCTGGTCCTCACTTACTTAAGATGGGTTCCCTCTTGGATACTGAAGAGCTCTAATACTAACACGGAGCAGGAGACTGCATCACTCCCTGTAAGTGGACTTGTAGCAGCTGGCCTCCCTGCCTTGAAATTGCGCTGTGCGGTGCTTTTTCTACAGTGGACCGCCATCCTTTCTACAAGTTGCTTACCTGAGTCCCTACTGCCACACCCCTTAGACTGCCTCTCCAGGGCTTCTATAGTCTAAGCTGTTCATAACCCTTTCACTGTGTTAACTGACTTCAAGTTTTTTCCCCCAAAATGTGTCGAAAGCCACAAAAAATAAAAAAGTTGATATTTTGACTCTTTTATGAGTTTAATAATAACATTTTGAGCTGCTTTGTATATAAATGGCATTTTTATTTTAATTTTTTATTATATGGTTATAAATTTACCATTATGTTGAACTTTAGTAAAAAATACTCAAAACATACTAAGTGGCATCAGTTAGATTTATGTATAGATAAATTAGAATCTAATGGCATTGGTGACATTAAAAACGTTTATTACAAAATGTTACACAATATGGCATACAAAACATCTTCGTTGTTGACTGATAGTGCAAGCCACAGGAAAACACATTTAAAAATCTTGTAAGTGGAGCAGAGGGAAAAGATTGTTTGAGCTCATGGGTAAACACGAACACCGCAGTCAGCAAATGGAAATATTCATTTGGATATTATCTGAACATCGCAGCAAAAGGGTTAAGTGCCCTGTATTGATAGCTCTGGAGCTACACCCTGACGTGTGCCAAGGTCAGGGCTTCTAAAATCCTTGAGTAACCTTACCACCCCAGGAGTTTTGCAGCTCCTGTCTCTGTCTTGGTGTTCCATTTATACTAACCTAGTCTTAAACCATTGGACAGAGCTTAGGGTAAAATATTTGTTTACTTTAAAAATGGGAATAAAGGCTAAGAATCTACAAATAAAGGGAGAGGAGAAATAAAGAAAGTAATTTCATTTGAGCACTTAAGTTCAGCTGTTAAGAGAAATACAACAGGTTTTACAATTGAATGGAACATACACTATCAAGGGAAAAATATTTTCTAACACTGAGTTCTAAGAGGAATTTACTGTTGGTGGCATTATGTAAGAGGTTTTGAGTAATAAAGTACATCATTGAAGAATAAAATGGTGTCTGTGGTAGAGTTTTTCCCGAAAATGGGAGAAAACAAAGAACAGCCTTCTTTGGGGTTAGTTACAGATTTATCCATCTATCCTTTACCTACCTCATTCCGTAAAGGAATTAAGGTAGCTTACAAAAATAGGTTAAATACAAATAAGCATCAGTGAGAATAAGTAATGAAAATCAAAGTTCATGTGTTCTCAGATCAGCCTCCCCAGGTATAGTGTTTTATCCAGTGACAGGACTTGAAACAGAGCTAAGTCTAGAGAAATACGTGAGTAGCTTTTCTTAGGCTTTCTCTCTTGGGTAGAAATTGTCTCCATGAGTTTGGGCAATAATCCAATATATCCAAAATATTATTCTTTGGATATACTTGGCAAGAATATATTTGGCAAGAATCTGTGTAGCATTTCAAAATTGAGATCAGTGTCAAGTATACCTGAAACATATCGGTGTGCTGTGGATAGAAAGAGGTTAATATTTCTAGAGGTTTTGTTCTTGCTGATGGGGTAGCCACTAGCCACATGTGGTTATTCAACATTTGTTGAAATGTGGCTAGTCTGAAGTAGAATGTACTACAAATGTCAGACAGGTTTCAAAGACTTAGTAAAAAATGAAAGTAAACTATCTCAGTACTTTTTATTGACTATATTGAAATGGTAATATTTTAGATCTATTGGATTAAGTTACTTTTACTTTTTTCACTGCTACTAGAGAATTTTTTAATGGCTATTGGAAAATTTAAAATTATATATATGCCTTGCATTTGTGACTTGCCTATATTTCTCTTGGATAGCAAGCACTGTTCTAGAGCTATAGATTGCAAATATGTGTGTGTATTTGTGAGTGCACAGCTTTATGGTGTTTGCACAGTGAACACATTCTTATTACTGTGTCTTTATATAGTTCATTTTACCCCATGATACTCATAAGGGTTTGGGAGGAAGAGAGCATTTGGGTTTTAAGCTTCTTCCCTGCATACATGGAAAATCACTGCTTTGGAAATTAACCTTATAGGGGAAAGGTTGGTATTTGGTTACATAGATTGAGGAGTTTTATAGTCTCACTCTAATGTAGGCCACCCTCCTATATCATTTAGATGGGTGGTGTCCAACCTTTTGGCTTCCCTGAGCCACATTTGTAGGAAGAATTGTCTTGGGCCACACATAAAATACACTCACACTAATGATGGCTAGTGACCTAAAAAAAAAAAAGGTTGCAAACAAATCTCATAATGTTTTAAGAATTTGTGTTGGGCTACATTCAAAGTCATCCTGGGCCGCAGGTTGGTCATGCCTGGTCTAGATGATGTATCTGTGCTCCTGGGATTCTCAGTGGGAATTTTAGATTTTCTTCCTGAGGGAGAAGGAGTATCTGATCCTATGGTGTTAGTTTTTCAGAGGATTTATGGACCTTTAAGGAGTTGTCTTCTATTTTAATCTTAGGGTCTTGCGTTCTAGTATTAACTGGCCAAATCATTCCATTAGGCTAGGATGGTTCTAGGTACCCAACTGTTAGGATCCCTCCCCTTTTGTGGCCCTGATGATGGTAATTTTCTCCCCAATAAGGATTTGAAGTATTAAGTTCATCTTGACTCTTAAACGTCATTCTGCTTTGAGAGCTCTTAAAGTGTATACTTATACCTTGTATTTACCTAATAACAACTGAATTTCTTGTATGATCATAAATATGAGGGTGGGCTGATAAATTTTGCCTCTACTTAAATAGAAACTGAATGAGAAAAGATATTTTAATGAAATAAAAAAAACCTACATTTAATTTAAAAGCTGTATAAGTATTTTTCTGCAAAATCACTACACACTGCAATACACTTTCAGCAAAGCTGCACTCATTTTTGAAATCCGCCCTTAAAAAAATTGTTTTGTTTTTGAAACCATTTTCTCACTGCAGACTTCACCTCTTCATCACAGATGACCGCCTCCCCCAGCGTCTTACTGTTCTCATATCTACACACTGATCACCCTAAACGGCTTGCATTCGTCTGTGAATTTCAATGGGAGGAACGTTTTCTGCTGATAAGAATTTAATAACATGCTATTTGAACCGAACTTCTGAACACTCTTCCATGTCGATGTGCACTGGGTGAAAAATGGAAGCATCTGTGTGTGCGAGGTCAAGAGTGATGGAGGGGAGGTCTCATGTAACAAAAAAATATCACATGGAGGCAACATTTATCAGCCCACCCATGTCCATATCCATCAAGGCATATGGGAATGAGGGTCATCTTTAAATTAACTGTTAGAGAATCTTCACTGGAGTTACTCATGAGAAATGTTTAGAATTTCTAGAATATTTAGTGATGAGAAGCATTAGAATTTTTAAATTATAATAAAATTTTAATATAGAAATCAGCAACATTATAGTCCCTAGACAAATGTTGATAAAATACTACATTTAAGTACCTTGATACTTATAAAGTTATAATTTCTTATGTTTCTTGATTCTATTTAGTTTTTAGTGTTTATAGCGCCATTTTCATTACTTGTTTATAAGGCTGACAATAACAAATTTCAACTACATGTAACAGATGGATTTCACAACTGATTTTTTTTCCTTCTCTCTTCCTTCTTTACCATTTTTTTTTCTTTTAGATTGCTGCTAAATGGGAAAAAATTAACTCAGTACTGATAGATGACTTTATTGGAACTGGAACTGAACAAGTACTGTTACTTTTTAAGGGCTCCTTAAATTCAGATTGCCTGAGTTCATTTAAAATAACAGATCTTGATAGCATAAACTATTCAGTAAGTCCTGTTTTCTTTCCATACATTGCTCTAAACGCCATTTTAGAACATTTGCTTTAAAGCTTCTGAGCCACTATTTTAAATATTTGTGATTTCATACTTTAAACTTTAAAAAGTTCATGGAGTGTTGAATCTTTTAAAAATGCAGTCATATACTTCTTAATGGGGTATGTTCTGAGAAAAGTGTTGTTAGGTGATGTCATTGTGCGACCATCATGCAGCACACCCGCATAAACCTAGATGGTCTCCTGACTACACACCCAGGCTGTGTGCTATAGCCCATTGCTCCCAGGCTACAAGCCTGTACAGCGTGTCACTGAACTGAATGCTGTAGGCAGTTGTAACACGGTGGTATTTGTGTGTCTAAACATATCTAAACATAGAAAATGTACAGTCAAAATACAGTAAAAAAAAAAAAAGATAGTAAAATGACACACCAGTGTAGGGCACTTAACCAGGAATGGAGCTTGCAGGGCTGGGAGCTGCTCTGGGTGAGTCAGTGAGTGAGTGGTGAGTGAATGTGAAGGCCTGGGACATCACTGTACACTACTGTAGACCTCATGAAAACTACACTTCGGCTACACTAAATTTATAAAATCAAACACAAGACAAAATAATGCCATTAGGATATGAGGTAAACATGAGATTTATGAGGCTGCTGGCATAATACAATATACTGTTCACAGCCAACTTTATAAGTAAAATAATGATAAAAAGTCTAGCATAGTCAATACATAAATCAATAACAGTCATTTATCATCATTATCAGGTATTATGTACTGTACATAATTGGACATGCTGTACTTTCATACGACTGGCAGTGCAGTAGGTTTGTTTACACCAGCATCACCACAAACACATGAGCAGTGTGTTTGCTACAATGTTATGACCGGTTCAAAGTCACTAGTTGATAGAAAATTTTCAGCTCCATTGTAAATCTTATGGGACCACTGTTGTGTGTGCAGCCTGTGGTTGACCACATTGTCACTATGTGGCACGTGACTGTATACATTGAATCTCCTTTCAACAGATGTTACACAAATTGACCCTGCTTTTGAATAGTATACCTGGTGGTCATTCAAGTGATAAAAATACTGTAAATTAACTTACTGTTGCTTCTGAAAATCATTTTATATTAATAAACTTGATATTGAATTAAGGAATAAAATGAAGTGAAACTGCTTTATTAAAACAAGCAGCAGTTCATAATATCTTAAGATTTTAGTCATAAAGGAAATAATACCCCTGAAATTTTAGATCCCTATAAAATGCCTCAGAGCCTTAATTTTTTTTCATTAGTAGAATGAGGATAATTCTTACTTCTTCTAGTTATGGGATGTTAGGATTTTATAAAAATCTAGTAAGCTAACACCTTTTTGAAGCAGTATGCAAATATTACATGGGTGGTAACAGTGGTTATAATGGGAATCTTTTCTAGTTACAAGAAAATGGGGGAAAAACATATTTTTGTGTTTTATAAACTAGTGTGTAACATGGAAAACTGCGCTTTGGATAAATTTGAACTGTATATTGTTAATCTTATGAATTTTCAGTTTGTTTCAAATTTTCAGTGTTAGTGTCTGTTTTTATTTATTAGAGTGGAACTTTGGATTGCAATGAAGATGACCTATTTGAAGACACACAAGATAATTGTTATTTGGTGCTTCCAGCTCTGGAAAGAAGAGTGAAAGTTAGTGTTTTTGCTTTGCACTTTTGCCTTTTTGGATTAGTGCTATTTTAAGTACAGGAAAGGACATTGAAAGAAAGGTCCTGAAATAAAAGCAACTTCGTGATTGGGGAAAATGGTATTTAAAGGATCTTTACCTTTTTGGTAAAAATCATTATGACACGACTTATATAAATGTATCATCTAAAAATGATAGCTCTTAGTAAGATTATATAAATTTACTAAGCCTCATAAGATAAAATATAAGAAGCTCATGTTTGAAAACACATTACTTCTGGTTTGTAAGATTGGTATCCCACAGTCCCTTTTGAAGGAGCAGCAAATGTGATGAATCGCAACATATTCCGAACATGAACAGTTTACCCTCAAGTTTTCCATACAGAGCTCTCTAAAAGAGAGTTTTTGATTTTTTCCTAACGTGAAATACTCAGACCACACAAGGAAATATTAAAAAGAAAGCAACAATTACTTTTGATTCTGCTACTGAGATACAACCAATTTTAGCACGTTGGCATGTATATTCTTACAGAGTTTTAAAAGTGAATATATGCAAATTTGTATGAAAATGTGATTAAGATGCATGTTCTTTTGTAACCTTTTTTCATTCATAAAATTTTTCAATTATACAGAAAAGTTCAAAAACTAGTACAGTGATGGTCTCTGTAGTCCTCACATGGATTTAACTACTGTTACTTTAAAATCGTATTTGCTTCATCTATTTGTGCTTGATGTATGTGAACCTTTTTGCAGAATCATTTGATAATTGCAAATATTATAATGCTTCACTCTAAGTATTTTAGCAAGAATCTTCTAAAAATAGACATTCTCCTGTATTACCACACCATTATCACACTTAGAAAAGTAATAATAATCCTTTAATCTTATTTACTATTCATTCTACATTCAGATATCTTTAACTGCCACAAAAAATGTTTTTACAGCTACTTTTCTCAGGATACAATCAAAGTTTATACTTACACTTGATTATTACTCTCATTGGTCTTTTTCTTGAGCATAATGCCCGCTCTCTTATTTTAAAGTGACACTACTGAGGAGACCAGGCCAGTTGTCCCTCCTTTGGGATTTGTCTGTTTCCTTGTAGTATCCTTTAACTTTTTTCTCTATCCCTGGCAAATTTTTTTTTATAAAAAGCCAGGTAGTAAATATACTTTCCAGGCCCTTTTCCACTTACTTTGTAACTATTTTAATTACTGAAGTGAACTCATTAAATGCCTATTGAATATATACTAGAATGTGAGCAATAGATAAATATCATAGTGGACATAGACCCATAAAGGAAAAGATTGATTACATTTAAAACTTTTGTACTCTGAACAAAGTGAAATAAATAAGACAAATTATATAAAAGAGAAGTTGTAACTCATGACTAAAAATTAATTTCCTTAGTGTAAATATACATTCTGAAATATTAATAATATTGTTGAGAATGTAAAGTGGTCCAACCTCTTCAGAGGAAAACTTGCTATAGCTGCTAAAATTTGAATTGCACACATACATCTTTTTACTCTTACAGTTTGACTTTTAGAAATCTGTTGTGAGGATATACTTGCACATGTAAGCAATGAAGATTTTATAGGAACTTATGAAGTCTTTATAAATAACAAAATCAGAATAGAAATATCTATCATTAGTAGTATAGTAAATACATTATGATATACCTGAACCATGGAATACTATGCAGCTGTCAAAAAGAATAAAGTAGATTTTTATACCTATTTAGAAATGATGCCAAAATAATTCAGTTTATGAAAGCATGACTTTCAGAAATTCTACTTCTGGTAGTATGTTACTTAATTTATTTGGACCAACTCTCCTAATAAATCAGTAACTTAAAATGATAGTTGAGATATGTTTTTAAAATCTTCTTAAAAGTTTCAAAAAGCTGAAAATATAAGAATAAATTATGAGGCCAAACTCTAAAGCAGCAGTCCCCTACCTTTTTGGCATGAGGGACCTGTTTCGTGGAAGACAGTTTTTCCACGGACCTGGTGTAAGGGGGTGGTTTCCAGATGATTCAAGCAAATTACATTTACTGTGCACTTTATTTCTATTATTATTATTATTATTATTATTATTACATTGTAATATATAATGAAATAATTATACAACTCACTTGCCACTATAAAGCCTGCCACCAGATGCAGCTTAATGGTCACTTGCCACTCACTGATTGGGTTTTCATATGAGTCTGCAAGCAGTTGATTCATGATGGTCTCTGTGCAGCCAGACCTCTCTGCTAATGTTCATCTGTATTTGCAGTCGTTCCCAGTGCTAGCATCACTGCCTCAGCTCCTCCTCAGGACCATCAGGCATTAGATTCTCATAAGGAGCACACAGCCTAGATTCCTCACATGCACAGTTCACAATAGGATTCATGATCCTGTGAGAATCTAATGCTGTTGCTGCTGACAGGAGGCAGAGCTCAGGCAGTAATGTGAAAGATGGAGAGTGGCTATAAGTACAGATGAAGCTTCGCTCACTGGCCCACTGCTCACCTGCTGTGTGGCCTGGTTCCTAACAGGCCACAGACTTGTATGGGTTTGTGGCCCTTGGGGTTAGGGACCCTGGTTTTATATATTTTGTGCAATGAGGTAAAATATAGTTCAGTCTTCACTGTCCGACTTCTATTCATTGATAAAAAATAAAATGTACTTGCCTTAAAATGCAATTTAAAGGAAAGGAATTCATAAACAGAATGCATTTTGTTTTTTCAATCTAGGAAAAACACATTTATATTAAAAGTTAGATTGACACTTAAACAGTCTCAGACATCCATCTGAAATGAAACAAGTTCTGCCAGTACAATAATGTGACTCTCTTAAAATCTTCAGTAGCAAAATGTAGTCCATGAGTGTTTCATCCTTAGTGCTGAAATCTATCTGGTACAATTAAAGGAACAGATTGTTCTATACCCATTACAGACCCACCCCCACACCTCCAGTAGTTAAGAGTCAATCCTAGCACTGAGTTTATTAGCACAAAAATAAACTTGTGAAAGTTTGAGGGCTGTTATATGTTATTTTTAAATTTTTGCTATAAAGGTTATGAGAACAGAGTATTTCAAATAGTATCAATTTAAAAGTGACCATTTCTATTCATAATGATGTCTTTTGCTTTTTGAAGCAGAAATTAATTCAGCAATAAGAAAACCAGTTACCCTTGTCAGGGTAAGAGTGTTGATAGGCTTTGATTTTTACTCATTTTGAGTGAAGTTATTCATATTGATTGATGACTTAACTCAGTGGTGAAATGGGTGCTAATACATTGACATGCTCTCAATTTGATACTTAAAATCTGTTGCAGTTGCTTGCTCTGTTATTTTTCTTTGTAATTAGAGACTTAAAATTTGTAAGTATAATACTTTTGCTCTGAGAAGTATTCTCCACTTTTCTGTAGAAAAATGAATTAAGCAGATTTGGAGAAAGTGCTTCCTGAATTAATGGTGTGTCAGGTTTCGTTTGAAATTATGTCTCTGACAATAATTTTTCTTCCTACTTTACAGGCTGGATTGGCTTCTGTTCAGGAAGTACAGCAGCATCTCCTGCTTAAGGAAAAAATTATTTTAAAATCTTACAAAGCTTTAATGAACCTGGTTCAAGGAAAAGATAATGGTACATCAAGTGTAGAGGAGGTAAAATGAATCATGTGACCATTTTTATCATTTTATGAATTGAAAGCTATTGCAGAGTTATTTAAATTGGAGTATTGGAATATATTAGAAAATACTGCTCAGTGGATCAAGAAGCAAAGTGGCAGGGATTGACGTTAAAGAGTATTTGCTTTAGAAGCCAATATTTTACCAATTTGCAAATTGTTCTTACTATGTAGGATATTAAAATCTTAATTATCAGGAATCTTGGGGAGTGAGTCCTTCTGTTTAAAAAATATTTAAACTTTTTGATTTGTATAGTTTGATTAGAAATTATTCCTAAGTGAATGATATATAGAGTTTCAAAAAAAGGTATACACATGATAAGAAAGGAAAAAGCTTAAAATTGTAATACTCAGTATATACCAATAACAGAAGATGAATACAAGTCACATGTGACTTCTGCAATGACAAGAGGTGCTCAAAGTTAGGTAGACTTCTGCGGCGAGTGTGTAAACTCTTCCAACACTAGCAGAGGAAGTAGGACTTGATGCTGTGTGATCTTCCCTTGTGCACATCACACACAGTACCACGTGTCTCAAACTTATCATAAATGTGTGCATTGTTAGGCGTGTAGGAGGTTCTGTTGTATACTCGTGCCTCCATTCTTGTACTTTCACGACGTTCTCGAATTTCAAATACCACTTCAAAGTGGTCTTGCGCTCCTCCGACAACTGTACTTCCGCCATTTTCTTTAACTGTCCTGCCTGTCGCATGGTGACACTGGCATTCTTCTGAGTGAACATCATACTACACAGTGCTACCATAATTTAATTCAGCTCTGAAAAGGAATACATAGATAACTTCTCTTTAAATGTGTACACATTTTTTGTCATCCCAGTATTTTCTGACTTCTTAAACTGAGCATTATTTAACCTTGTATTGATGATGACATAATTTCATCATTAGTATAATAGTTCTTTTAATCTCTTGCATGGTTCATTTTTAAGGATACTTATTCCCCTATTTAATATCCCTAAATTGCTCTGATTTTTTGATCCTTATATCTGCTTTTTATAAATCTACTCTCATTTTCCTTGTGGTCAATCATCATGAGCACCTGTTCGGGCACCTTACAGTTATTTGTGCTGGTACAGTAATATAGAAAGTTACCGACAACTGCTTTGACTGCATAAAATATAGTATTTATACAAATTAGTTCCATGAAGTTAAGGACAGCATAGCAAAATTACAAATAAATTAGGAAAACCTGAACGAGAGAATCTTGATGTTTCATTTGGTTCCCTCAAGTCTCTTTACTGCTTTAGGTCTGACTTCCTTTAAGACTGACCATTCTTATAATGGTTTGTGCCTTGTGTCTATTTCAGGCTTAGCTTTATGAAGGTTTTGGCCCCAAATACAATTCTCTTTGTATAAGAAACATAAAAGCACATCATGTTTCATTTCTATGCTGCTGTTCTAATTTCCTGGGCAACCTCATGGAAGTCATTGTGAAACATCTCCCCATTTCCCTTCCTTACCTCACCCCAGCGACTTTGCCAGTATTAGAAAGGGGAATAAATGTTTAGAGATCAACACATTGAAGCCACTGTGTGTAAGACACTATTTTGGCCCTTTGGTTAATTTTAAAAGAAATCCTGGCTGGTAGTAAACATTTCTGCAGGTTTTGGAGGAATAGTCTGCCTCACATCTCACAGCTACCGGGAGACGTGTCAGATTCTTAGTCCACTCTAGTGTAAGTGACCATGTCTTTCTTTTCAATAATTACCACATTCGGAGGGGCAGTATAGAGTAATGGTGAAGATAGCATATGGGCTCCGGAACCAGTCTGCTTTGGTTCCAATCCCAGCTGCGCCCCTTGCTAGCTGTGTGACCTGGGGCAAGGTACCTATCCTCCCTGTGCCTCGTTTGCCTTAATAATACTAGGGACCTACGGTATGAGGGTTATTGTGAAGGTTAAACAGATTGATTCATACATGTCATTTAGAATAGTGGCTGACATACAGAAAGCATTCAGTAAGTATTCAATATTGTTATTATCAAGAGTATTCCTACTCTTCCTCTTCTTCCTCTTGTTATTATACATCCATATGTATGGGGAAATGAGTGAGTAGGGTCCAGACCTTAAGAATAAAATTTTAGCAACAATCCATCAGCAGTCCAAAGATAGTTTAGTCAATTCTGTTCATGCAAAAGTGTGCAGTTATGCATTTCGTGTAAGTCACTGATAAGAGAAAGGTCAGGTTGTTTGCAGCATGCCCGGGGTCCATATTTTAAGGTTATTTTTAAAAATGGATGTCAGCTTTACATCCCTGCTGTGTTGGAATCTCTGTCTTGTTTCCATTCAGTCCCTGCTTCTTGATCTGAATAAATAGTTAATTATATGTGTTTTATGAGTGTTATTTTAGCGAATTATGTATCTAATTCACCAAATATAGATGATAATTTATTTTAAAATGTGTAAGCCTTAAGGCATGGCCAAAAGCTGATTTACATTCTTTTTTTAGTTTTACTACACTTGATAGTTTTTTGTAATTAGTAATTTAAACATATTTTTCTACAAGGAATGTCTTGTTACTCTTTGTGGCCAAGAAGAAAATCCTGTCCATACTTTCGATGCAAAGTTATCAGACAGTTCTCAAGATTCAGAACAGCTCATAGAGAAGCTATGGTATCGTGTAATAGATGATAGCTTGGTTGTTGGAGTGCAAACCACATCTCCTTCGATGCTGTAAGTGTGTTCTAATATCATACCATTATCTTGATGCTCTAGAACAGCACCATCTAATAGAAATGTAATGTAAGCCATATATGTAATTTTAAATGTTTAGTAGCCATATTAAAAATGTAAATAGAAACAGATGAAGTGAATTTTAATAACTTGCTATCCAAAATATTATCATCGCTGAGGGATAAATAATATTCCATATTAATAAACAGATTTTATTCAAGTCATTTAGGGGAGTATAAAATGTAATTTTTACTTTAGAGGTATTTGCATTCTAAATTACTATGAAAATAAACTCTTAAGCTAAAAATTACTTTTCTAAAGTCTAGCATGTTTACAATGTTTTTACTTTCCTCTTTTATGAGAAATGTTGCAAAGTTTTAAAAAATGTGTTTGACTTCTACGATTAATTTTCTGCTACATTTTACATTTCAAATGATGTTTACTAGGAAAGGAGAGAATAAGATTTCTTGTTGTTGTTTGTATGGCATCTATTTGTTTTTAAAGAATGAACTTTTAGACTAAACTCTGGATGTTTTACAGGTCCCTGAACCAGGTGACTTTATCACTGTTAATGGATCAACCCCATAGCTCCAGCTTTCGACTTATTAAGTGTCAAAATAGGGTGATCAAGTTGAGTAGAACCTCTTTTCCAGCACCGTGCTCAGTGCCATATGAAATAGGATTAGAGGCAAAAAGGATCAAGTTGACTGTTGATGGTGAGGAAGAGGAAGAAAAGAGCTTTGTTTGTGGACGACCACCTGCCAAAGAGTGTATACAGATCATTACTGCTGTAACACCTCTTTCACCACTTCTAGCATTCAGTCATTTTTGTTGCGTTGTGCTGCTACAATTTAGGGAGAGAGAAAATGGTAACTGTTCTGAGCATCGTTATGTTCCGTGTGGCAGACTTTTTTTAAGTCTAGAAGATTTTTCAAGTGGGAAATACCTAGTGACATTTCCAAAGAATTCTATAGGTAATTTTTTGTGGCTATTTCTTAATCATATACCTAATTGAATCATCAATTTTTAAGAACTCTTGATTTTGTAATAGAGTTTAATGAGAGCTTGTGACATATTTTTCTTGTAGAACACGTGGAAGATCTCTTTGTACTTCTCGCAACATTGCACAGAACTTATTTGCAAATCACATCACCCCGCTATGCCCTGACTTCAATGATGCCATGGCTTTTAGAACACATGAAATGTGAAATAATTGAAGGATTTCCAGAAATTTGCTTTTGTAAAGGGCCAGAAAGTTTGTACGGGACACTCTTCAACTGGAAACAAAGAACACCATTTGAAGGGGTTTTAATAGTCTATTCCAGGTAATGCACTTCAGATTGGAAGTGGCCTAGCAGAGGTGGTGTAGGTGTGTGTGGTGAACGTGCTGTCCAGTGGCGATCCTCCAGGGGCGAGTGCTGTGCCATTGTGGGACATGGCCGGGTTACGGCCTGCTGGTGCAAGAATGGACTGGCGGCCTCATTTAAAAATTGAAGCTATTTTAAGTTTATGTTTGTTTTTGACTTTTTTTCTTTTTTGGTCCATTAGGGCCTAGTAATTATTTTAAGGTATTCCCTCACCTCTCCTCACTTACAATGAAATTTTAAAAATATAATATTGATCTTATTACTCAGAGAAAAAAATTAATCAGGAAATAACCTCATTGGTATTAACTGACTGGGATAGGATATGTATTTTGATTACATCAGTGATCACATGTGTGATTGGTTCTATTCATTGCTGGAGCATTTATAAATATATATAAATGAATCGTCATTGATTATTACTGTATGTTGTATGTAACCACTTTGCTGTCCTGAGTTTGGTAATGTTGTGTTTGTTGTTTTTTTATTCCAGGAATCAAAGAGCTTTGTTCCAGTGCCTTCATAATCTCATTAGAATTCTTCCTACAAACTGTTTCTTCAAAAATCTGAAATTTGGAAGGGAGGATTTCCTAATCGATCAGTTGGCATTAACTTTGGAGAAGGAATTGGTTATCCTTGATTCTCTTTCTTCTGCTTTAGTTAAGGTGGAGAACAGCTTGGTGCAGAGGAGTGAAGCAAGCAAAGGAAAGAGGATTGGCCTTCTGGCTGCTCTATCAGACAGCACAGAAAACATCTCCTCCTACAGAGAAGAACTGCAGACAGAGAAGCAAATATTGGAGATGAAGCTAAAAGTGAGCGGTGCCCTTTATAGAGAAATGACTTTGAAATTAGCTGAGGTTCAGCTGAAATCAGACCTTGCTGCACAGAAACTGACTGGTTTATAATTATAATCTCAATCAGATTAGATTTTAAAATGCTTTTGCCCTGCCAGAACATTTTGGTTCCCCTGGTTTTCATTTTACATGATATGCCTCTGTAAAAATAAAAATTGAGGCATTTTGTAAAATGTTAACTTTTGATGATGCACAAAATAGGTAGGCATGCCTTAGGGCAGCAGTTTTCAATGGGGGCCCTTTTTCCTGCCCTCAGCCTCCCCCTCATTTCCCAGGGGGCATTTAGCTTGTTTGGAGATATTTTTTGATTGTAGAAGTAGTGGTGGGTGGGAGGGTTAGGCAGGGTTGCTATTAGCATATGGTGGGTAGAGCCCAGGGTTGCTGCTAAACATCCTAACTTGCACAGGACACCCCCCCAAGAAAGGATGATCTCCCTCAAAGTGCTGAAATTGAGAAATCCTGCCTTAAAGTTTGACTTAAGTGAAGAAAGAAGTAATCTAACATCATTTTGACCTAAATCTTAAAAACACTTAAGTAGTCCTTTTATTGTACTCTGCTTAGTAAAACATGGCTTATAAGAATCAGCTTCAAACAGATCAACAAGGTTGTCAGGATTAACAACTTTCTGTAAACACCCAGCTCCTGTGGAACTTGAAATGGCAGAGTGTCTGGGTGGGACCATGACAATGAAAGTGTTTGGAACCCTTGTTAATTTAAATTATATTAGAAAGCTCTGAAATTGTATGTCTATAGGAATTTTGAAAAATTCAGAGCACATCTCTTCTTTCAATAAGGCTAAGCATTCCTCACAGACCACTATTTTAAAAACAAATTGAAAGTGCCTTTAAGCCATCTGAAATCCCACTCTAGTCAAACCTAAAACATAAAATTCTAACAAAGAATTTAAAGAACACAGTGTGTTTCTCAGGAACTGAGAAATTTAAAAATAAGTGAAAATTAACTTCAGTTAAGAAGTGATTTTGGGGGGGGGTCAATCAGATTTTAAAGGGTAAAAATTCAATCTCTTCTCTTTCTTTGGAGGGGAAGTAAAAATTTTGGAGGGGAAATAAAAGCTTTGGAATAATGAGAATGTCAGGAGAGGGAAAAGGACACAAAAGGATATGGGCCAAAAGGAATATTTCTGCTCCTTTTTGCTCTAAAATCCTTAAGTGAGATGGAAGTTTCCAGCTCAGTTGAAAGAAATAAAGATGATTATAGGAAGTGACATTTCTTGCTTGCAGCTATGAAGTGCTAATTCCCCCTATGCCTTAGAAGCACTCGATCAGGTGATGCAAATGAGTTTCAGAGAAGGTAGGGTATTTTCTTGTCTCGGTTTTTATGACTATCCTTATAATATGCCAGCTCCTTTTTTAGTAATCCACTGCAAATTGAGACAGCTCTATTTCTATGAAACATCAGTGAGAAAATATGTCAGCTCTGGAAATGGAATAATTTCAGGATTAATTGTGGAAATCTGGAAGCAATACGAGGGACTGTCTGGAAAGTATCCAGCCATGTACTATGGAAAATAGAGACATCTGTGGCTGAATTTCTTCTGGTCAGCCCTCATATATTGAAACTGTCCATGACATGTTCTGAAAGAACAACAAAGTATAAAATACAGGAAATAAATTGGAAGATGGAGGCTGCCAAAACACTAGACAATTTAATAATAGTAGTTTATCTGCAGGAAAGTTAGGATAATAAAAATAGCATGGTGCTTATTTTTTATTTATAAAAGCAACCAAAAGGTATGAATTTACATCAGTGGTTCCCAAACTTTTCCCACTAGTGAACCCCTTTTTAAGCCCATTTCTATAAATTGTATCCCTTGTTTTTAAAACAGCTGTTTTTAAATACTGACACTTTTGTTCAGTGCCTATCTTCTTGTAAAATAGTGGAAATGAGGTCATAAGTTAGGAAAGAAAAATGACTACTCTGAAAGTACAAATCATAGATTTAATTTTATAATATTTATAGCACAGTTAAATATTGATAATGATGATCAAGTGTTGAAACATTAAATTAAAAAACTACTTGAAAAGAATGATGATTAAAGACAATGCACTTATTTTTACTCAGTCAATAACTAAACTGACCCAATAGTCTGGCCACATATGCATTTATATATTTGGGGAAGTTCTAGAAATGTCAAAATGGATTGTTCTGAAATTGTGCATAATGATTGGTAGAAGGGTGGTTTGGGAGAAGGGTTCATAGCCACGGGCTCACCTATCATCATTTGCTAATGGGATCTAATTTGGAAGTGTCTCCATTAATGGTGATTCAAACTTAACATTTACTGTTCCATAACTAATGCTTTGCATTTTTTTTTTACTTTTTTTTGCCATTACTGATTATTTTTCCTGTACCCCTGAATGGCCCAGCTCATACCCCCTGGGGTATGCATGTACCACTGCTTGGGAACCAGTGATCTAGATATACCAAATAACCCCTTTGCAAGTGAGTTTGGTACATCAGTAGATTTTTTTTCCCACTTAATACATACTAGAAAAGCCAAAGTTTGAGGAAATGATGCCCTTGGCACTCTCTGTAATGACTCAGTTGTCCGTTTGCTTCTATAAGCACATTCCTCTGGCTACTGCCCTCGGTTCAAACATGAGTTTCCCCTCAAAAACACAGTTATCCCAAATCCACACTGCTAAGTGAAAACGAATTTTGTTTTGGAGCAGTGGAACAGAGCACTCCAGTTTTCAGACATGAAACTTTCTGTTAGCCTCTTAATCCTGTAACTGAGGAATGTGTGCAAGCCAGCTTAGGTATGACATTACTCAGTTTGGTGACAAGGTTGGGGGAAGAAAAACATTTTTAAAAATTGTTTTGTGATTTTTAAAAAATTTTCCAATTACATTTGACATACAGTATTATATTAATTTCAGATGTCCAGCATAGTAATGAGACATTTTATAACTTAGGAAGTCATCACCCCACAAACCTGGTACCCATCTGACTCCAGGCAGAATTATGACAGGGTTATTTACTCTATGCCCCATGCTGTATTTTTTCACCCATGACTATTTTGTAACTCTGAATTTGTACTTCTTAATCTCTTCCCCCTTTTCACCTACCCCTCCAGCCCCCCTTTCATTACCCCAACAGATCTGGTACCCATCTGACACCATACATAGTTATTAAAATATTATTGACTTAGGCTGTACCCTACATCCCCATGACTACTTTGTAACAACTAAGTTGTACTTCTTCATCCCTTTTTACACCCACACCTCCAGCCCTCCTCCCATCTGGTAACTATCCAGATATTTTCTGTATGAGTTTGTTTCCATTTTGTTTGTTTATTTTCTTTAGATTCCATATATAAGCGAAATCAACTTGCATCTGTCTTTGTCTGACACTGCACTCGGCATAGTACCTTCCATGTCTTTTGATTGGAGCTTTTAATCCATTTAAATTAAAGTAATTGTTGATGGATATGTAGCTGTTGCTATTTTATTACTCAT
This sequence comes from Lyroderma lyra, assembly GCA_004026885.1. Taxonomy (NCBI): domain Eukaryota; kingdom Metazoa; phylum Chordata; class Mammalia; order Chiroptera; family Megadermatidae; genus Lyroderma; species Lyroderma lyra. The sequence continues at coordinate 314,850 of PVJL010000520.1, read as the reverse complement.
AATTTTGTTTTTTTGTTTTCATCTTAAGGCACTCCCTCTAACATTTCTTATAATACTGGTTTGGTGGTGATGAACTCCTTTAGCTTTTTCTTGTCTAGAAAGCTCTTTATTTTTGAATGGTAGCCTTACCGGTTGGAGTAATCTTGGTTGTAGGTCTTTGCTTTTTATCTTGTTGAATATTTCCTGCCACTCGCTTCTGGCCTGCAACGTTTCTGTTGAGAAATCAGTTGACAGTCTGATGGGAGCTCCCTTTTATAAGTTACTAGTTGCCTTTCTCTTGCTGCTTTTAGTACCTCTCTTTGTCTTTAATCTTTGCCATTTTAATTATAATGTGTCTTCGTGTGGGCCTGTTTGGGTTCATCTTGTTTGGGACTCTGTGCTTCCTGGGCTTGTATGTCTGTTTCCTTCACCAGGTTAGGGAAGTTTTCAGTCATTATTTCTTCAAATGGATTCTCAATCCTTGCACTTTCTCTCCTTCTGGTAGCCCTGTGGTGTGACTGTTGGTATGCTTGACGTTATCCCGGAAGAATCTTAAACTGTCCTCATTGTTTTGGATTTTTTTTTTTTTCTGTTCTGATTGGGTGTTTTCTGCTACCTTGTCTTCCAAATCACCGATTCATGCTTCTGCTTCCTCTATTCTGGTGGTTCCCTCTGTTCCATTCTTCATTTCAGTTATTGTACTCTTTATTTCTGCCTGATTTTTTTTTTATGATTTCTATGTCCTTTATGCTTGCTATCTCTTTGTTGAAGTTTTCACTAAATTCCTTGAGCATCCTTATAAACTGTTCTGTGCACTGTCTCTGGTAAGTTGTTTGCCTCCATTTCATTTAGTTCTTTTTTTGGAGTTTTGGCATGTATTTCTCTGTTTCTTCATTGTGGATGCCTGTGTTCGTTTTTATGTATTAGGTAGATCTGCTGCATCTCCCAGTATTGCTGGGTAGCCTTATGTGGTAGGTGCCCTGTGGGTCCCTGGCAGAATCTTCCTGATCTCCTGTGCTGGGTGCTCCTGTAGATTCTGGTTTGGTGCTAGTGCTGTTCCTGGAGCTACTCAGCAAAAGTTTCAGAGCACACTGAGGCCAGTTGCCTGCGGACTTAAATAGTTTTCCAAGGAAGATTGTAATGGGGGCGGAGCTGGCTGCTCATCTGAAAAAGTACCTCTGGTGTTGGGTGGGGCAGGGTTCCAGTGAGTCGCCAGGGTGGAGCAAGCAAAGCTCACCAGACTAATCAGATTCAGATTTGCCCATGTGGGGGCGGGTGCAACACAGAAAAGATGGCACCTGCCAGCCAGCTGCACAGGAGGAGGACCTAGCTTAGGAAAAGTGGCAACTGTCCTCCAATACATGCTTCAAAGTCACACATCTCAGTGTGCCCCCTCATGTGCCTCCAGTGCCCCCTGAGTCACTGTCCCTCTGCTGGAGCCAGGGTGAGTACTCACGAGTGATTGCGTCTGCACGCACACTTTTAAGAGGACGTCTGGGTTTCCTGCAGCCTTCTGTCCCATGTACAGTCGGAGTCCCCACTGTCTTTCACAGCCAGATGTTGTGGGGCTCCTCAGCACCAGTACTCTTGGCTGGGGAGCCGGGCGTGGCACTGGGGTCCCTCATACCTCTGGAGGGAACTCCACGGCTGAGAGATCCCTCCTGGTTCTCGCCCACCACACAGACGTTTTAGGGCCAGCCCGGTTTGCATCTCCGCCCCTCCTACCAGTCTCAGTGTGGCTTCTTTCTATTCTTAGTTATAAACCTTGTGTTCAGTTAGACTTCAGATGGTTCTCCAAGTTGGTTGTTCGGTAATTTAGTTGTAATTTTAATGCGTTCCCAGAACGAAGCAGGCACCGTGTTTATCACTCTGCCATCTTGGATCCTCCCAAATGTAATATTTATTGACTGACTGTCAACTATATGCCAAATAGTAATCTTGAAACACATGCACATGCCCCCATACACATTTATATTCATATCCATATGTGTATATAGTTTAACCCTCCATAGCCACCCATTTTGTGTAATTATTAGTGTTGTCCCTAGTATAAACCAAATTAAGCATACATGCAAGCAACGTGATCCAATATCCTTTTTACAAATTTTTCAAAATCAACAGACACTGTAAGAATTCTAATTATATACAAGTGAATCTTTCATTGTCCTGATAAAGCATGCCTTCTTGCTTCCCTCCCTCCCTACCCCCCTCCCCTCTCCCTCTCTTCTTTCCTAAAACTTGGATAATGTCAGGTATTGAGAGGTATCCTTTTTTCTTCCTTGTACTCAAACTTGTAAAAACATTAATTTCCATTCTAAGGGAATAAGTGAAAGCTTCTCTTGGGTAACCCCATCTAGAGAACGTTAGGCTTTTACTGCTAAAGACAGTATGATGCAATAGAAAAAATGCTGATCCATAAACATTGTACCTGATTGAATCCTTCCAGGGCTTGTTCTGTTTTCCCTTCTGGTCTGTTACTTGAATTGCTTCACTGCCTCAACCAAATAGCCCGATCCTATAAAATCCTACTGTGCAAAGCATCTTCACTGTGCTAATGGAGACTGGGACTAAGAAGGAAGGCAAAGGGACTGGTGAGTGGAGGGGAAGGTGACATGGGAAATTGGAGAAGTGAGTGTGGACCAGATGGTGAAGATCTTGTAAAATCATGTTAAGGGGGTCTCTAGGAGGACAACAGGAAGCATCTGACTTGTTTTAAATAAGGGGATGACGTGGTTAGATCTGTGTTTGGAAGGAGTACTCTGGCTACTGTTAGGAGCGTGGACTAGAGGGGAGCATTATAAAGCAGGAAGTGTTAGGAAGCTGCCACAGTAACCCAGGTGGGAAAGCAACCGAATGGAAGAGAGAAATATTTTGTCACTCAGTACGGGAGAAGTTTCCAATTGCTTGTGTTGTGGGTTGCTTATCAAGACAGATATTGAATGGGGTGCCTATGGCAGGTGGTGTTCTAGAACCTGATCTTCGTTGTCCTGTAAAATCTACTGACCTTCTTTGGTTAGGCACCCATTATTCAGTATGGGAAAAGATACTGTAAGTCCATACCTGCTTCCCCAGGTTCAAAGTTAGGAAGACCTGTACACGTAAGCCAGAAGGACCTCTTCTGAGAGCTAATGGTAGAGATGGATGACGAGATCCTGTAAATACTGTGACCAAAGGAAGGGGGCTGCTGAACAGTGACTGAGGGCAGGGCTTTGGAATTTATGAAGAAGCATTCTCTGTATGGAGAAGGGTTTGGGCACAGTCTGCGGCTGGTGCTAGAGATCCCTCCAGACTTAACCTCCTGGGCTATTGTGGTCCATGAGGTGGTGCATCTCACTGCCTGAGATGGGCTCTTGTCCAATCTTTCCAGACCAGTCAGCTGTACAGGACTTGTTTACAATAGCAGGCTTATGTTGTGTGAGGAGTTTGTCAGGTAGCTGTTCTCTCATTGGTTCTCCACTTGACGTTTGTATGAAAAACTAAGACATCCTTTTTGCCCTGACCCCACCGCCCCTTGGATCAGATAGTCCCTAGAGGTCATGGTGAATTATGGGGAGACGTGATATAGAGAGAAGACATGGACTTACTGCTACCAGAAGAGGTGGATGCTTGAATGTACAATTGTTCATATTTGTATTGTCCTCAGGGAAGGTGAAAGAGATGATACACATTCTAATTGGGTATTTCTCAGGATTTGGTTTGGGGACCTGGGACAACAATGACACCATTCCCAGATGTGTGCAGTTAGTTTCCTATCCCTGTCCTACACTCGTCTAGGCTTTTATGTCTCCATCCAGACACCAGTCATTTGCATAGTCCTTTACCATTTATCAGAAGCTTTCACACATATTATCATATGTGCAGCTTTCCAAAGCCCTGGGAAGTCCACTAGGCAGTTCACTGGTTCCCATTTTTTCAGGATAAGGTAGGTGAAGCTCAGAGATGTGAGATGCGTTGCTCGAGGTAAGCTTCCTAATAAGAATTCCAGTTGTGAATCCAGTCATTTGCTTGTTCATTTATATACTGATTCTTTCTTACCCATGTATTTATTGGGTACTTCCTAGATCAGTTACTGGGCTAATCTCCAGACAGAAAAAGATATGAATAGAAGTGTTCCTTCCCTGAAAGGACTGCGCAGACAAATGTGGTCACATGTAAGAAAAATGCCAGCGGTTTTCCCCAAGAGTGTAGAGGTATGGTTAAGGGTACCGAGAAGTCCCTCTGGACCAGCTCCATTTTCCCAGAGGTGATGTTTCATCTGGCACATGGATGCTGTGGAGGAGGTGACAGGTGGAGGGGCAAATATGACTCCAGGAAACTGCATTTTCTTATTGCGTGTTCCGTGGTTCTCTGAGTTTAGAATCTTCTTTTTTTTATTTTTTTAATTTTTTTTATTGGGGTGACATCTGTTAGCAAGGATTACATAGGTTTCAGGCATACATTCTACAGTGCATCGTCAACTTGATGTATAATAAGTTCACCACCTAATGTGACTTCTCTTTCCATCACCTTATATTTAGCTTCCCCCCTCCTCTCCCACCCCCTCCCCTTTCTCCCCTCCCTAACCCACTAGAATCTTGACTATCACCGAGAGAAGTCTAACATGAATGACACTGAGTTCTACCTTCTATGAAAAATTTGGGAAGAAAGGAAGGATTGAATTGAGGGAGAGCATTGTTTAATGCAAATGGTTCAATTTAATGAATAAATTCTTCCCTTAAAGGTCTTTCTTTTTTTAAGTCAACTATTCAATAAAAGGAATTATGCTTCTAAGATGGAAAATTTTCTCTATTGTATTGCACAGTTTGAACCCAGAATACTAAGCATTCCTCCCAATTACAAAACAGGGGAGATAGAAGTTTCATAATTAAGAAATGTAACATCGTAATTGTTCACCAAGATAGCATAAAAATCTGTCGTCAGTGCAGGCGAAAATATGACGGTCCTTTTGATGTGTAATGGAAAATATTGTAACATCTCTATGGAAACAGAAGTTTCAAAGTTAGACCTTTCTATCCTAATTCAATATGAGCGCTATTTCCAAAAGTTAAATGGTACTAAAATGTGTCATCAGTTCGTATTGAACTGAATGTCCTTTGAATTTTCTTGCCCCCTAGTCTGTAGTTTTTCTGTATCTGCTCACCTGTCTCAGTGCAGCAGCTGAGAGATGGCACACTAAATACCAAGTTTCCTCCCGCAAACCCAGTGCTACCTATAGCACCATCAAAACTGTAAATGGGGAGCTTTCTCTATCATCCCAACTCTACTTTTCCCTTGAAGATATGAATCAAATTAACTTTGTTGTGGTTAGTAAAAATAAGATCTTCCTTGAAGAGCATTTTAGAAATGGCGAATGAAACTTCAAGGGAACAGAATACAGTATAGACTGATAAATCTCAAAGGTCAGAATGCTGCCAGCGATACCTTATTTTGGTGTAGGACAGAGACCTTGCTGCAGGCCATGGCCATCTGGGTTTCACTCCTGCCTGCGACCCTGGTAGTGCACTCTTTCAGGGTGGCCCACCTTGCTTGTATCTAGAATGCCAACGTCTGGACCTTTGTGTCAGTAAGTGTTAGGTGAGAGAATGAGGTCATGGAGCAAACATCTAACCTGTCTGGATCAGTCTCTTGGCACCTTGGAAGCATTCCTTTGAAGGCATGTCTGTCCCTAGAAATGTATTGTCCCTGAGGTGGCCCTCGCTTCTCATTCTACTTCCCTTCTTGGGTGATCTCACTCACTAAAGTGGTTTGACCTATCATCTATTTATTGGTAAATCAATTCTAAATTTACAATTTATAGCCTCTCTCTTCTCTCTGCATTTCCTTCTCCCCTCCATTTCTCTTCCTTGTTCTCTATTAACAATAGACCCTTTACATCCCAAGAAGAGTTGCCTCAATAATCCTTGAACTCCTGGAAACCACAATGGAATGTAATTCCCCTGTTAAAGGCGTGTACAAGAGAGACTAGAGAAAAAAATAACACAAAATCCTAAACAAAACACAGAAGAAGCCAACAGAAACCAGGTCCCTTCAACTGGAGGCTTTTCAGCCTTGTCCGTTCTCCCATCCAACAAACAGCCTCTGGGATGATCAACCCCCCACCCCCACCCCTGCCATTCCTCCCCTCCACCTCCAGTTTCAGTCCTTACTATTTCACATTTTATTGATTACAGCAAACTGTCTGTTGGTCTCCCTAACCGTCTTTTTTCCCTCAATTTTGTTGCAGATTAGCATTCCTGGAAATGTGTTTTTGTCCTGCTATCTCCTTCCTTTTGGGGAGTGGCTCCACTTCGTGTGCTAGCTCACGTGCGGTGTCCCTCCAGTCACGTGCGGTGTCCCTCCAGGCACTCGAGTTTGCCATCCGTAAGCCTTCTGTCACATGGCAACTCTGCTTCGACCCCTAAAACCCACCTCCAGACTTGTGCAGTCTAACGTGGAGCCACTAGCCACATATATGATTGACCCCTTGACATGTGTCCTGCAGGCCTTGAGTTGAATGTTTAATTTGTTTAATTGTAATTGATTGGCGTTTAAATTTAAAAACAAGCAGCTTTGTCAGTGTGGATATGAATATTAATGGGAAATGATTTGTAGTATTTGATTCAGTTACTGGAAAATGTTTCAGTATTTTTGGAACAACTTGGAGATGTGAATTCATCTTCTCAGTTGTAAATTTTATGATATCTAAATGCAGATCAAATATTGCTGATGAATTTGGCATCTAAATTAAGATATGCTGTAAGTGTGAAAATGCATGTTAGGTTTCAGAGACCTAGTATGACTAAAGGAATGTAAAATATCTCCATGATAATTTTTGTATATTGAGTACATATAACATCTTGGATACGTTGAGTTAGATAATCCATTGCTTTTGCTTTTTAATATGGGCCTACTAGAAAATTTTAAACTACATATATAGCACACATTATATTTCTGCCAGACAATGCTGTTCTAGAACAGTCATGCCATTTTTCTTATTCTCTCCCTTCTTCAACTTAGAGTTTTCCAGGGCAGACTAAATTTTTAATATTTTCCATACCCCCCAATCTTCATAAATAACTCGTATTTGTTAGAAAACCTGTTTTAATGCATGATTTACAAAATGTGGTCCAGACTTCTACCTGCTTCTAATATTTTCTAATGCTGTTTACATTTGGAACATCCTTCTTTTCTTTTTCAAAGTCTACATGTACCCTGGGTCCTACTCAGGTGACCCTTTCTACCTCATCCCTATAACATCCTTGACCACTTGCCATGGGTTGATGGTCCCTGTCTTTCAATTCTAGAACATTCAGATTACTGAGTATCCATACACTCAGACTTACTGCAAAACTTTGTATCATCTCGCATTGCTCTGACTTCTTACATACACATTTTTCTTTCCTTTCTAAGAAGTTCATTCACTTAATCAAGCATCATGCTTTTCCCCTCCTTTGGCACATTTGCCAGTTCTAAACTAGTATATATATATATATATATATATATATATATATATATATATATTTTTTTTTTTTTTTTTTTTTTTTTTTTTTTTTTTTTTTTTTTTTTTTTTTTTTTTTTTTTTTTTTTTTTTTTTGAGGCTCAATAAGGACCAGTTGATAATAGCTCAGTGCAGGAAAATTCTGTATAGTTGAAGTGTACCCTTATTGAGTGGCCAAATATTAAATTTGGCAATTTTAATTAAGAAAATAAATAGGTTTATATTTTGGAAGATCTGCTATAGCGGAAAAAGAACTTGCCCTTGAGTCAGCAAAGTAAGGTTTTAGTTTTAGTTTTGCCTGTCTGGTCACCTGACCTTGGACACGTGCACTTCTGGGACTGACTGTGTGCATCTAGAAAACAGATTAGGTAATCTCTAAGGTATACTGCAAATCACATATTTTATAAGTCTATGATGGAAATCTTTCTCAAATGTCTTAGACACTACTCTGAGTTTTTAAAAATAGAACATGCTGAGCAGAAATTAGCATTTTAAAAATGTCAGTGTCATTAATAGGGATGTCAGTTATTATGCACTGACAATGTAATGCAGCTACAGCATTATTATGATGTATGTGGCTGTTTACTTTCCAGAGCATGTGGGTTTTATATTTTAATTAATGTCTACCCTTTAGTTTCCTCTTTTAATGTCATACTGTCACCTGTCACTTATTGCCGATGCCAGTCCTGCCTGTATTAATACCTTCCATGTCTTCATCTCACCTAATTTGGGATTTCTAACCTAAGGCAATGTGGGAAAGCCCAGTAATGATTAGCTTGTCTGACTTAAGTCTGAAATTGGTCATTTAGTCCCTCAGCAACCATTTATTGAATGGTGCAGGGCCAAAGAAGAAATAATTCATAAGCCATCTTAATAACCAATAACCTTGGGGGATGTCACAGTTTGAACAGTATCTGAACTTTAGTGCAGGGCTTCTGCAGACCTTTTTCTTCACTTCTCGGTTTCCAGTCCCTTTCCTGATGACCAAGTGCCCCACACAAGTCACCTAGAGAAGTAATAGAGGGCTTAATAATCATAGTGGTTAATCAGTACAGTGAGGAGCTCCAACAGCAGTATGCCAAGGGACAAGTAGGACAGAACAGAAAGTCCAGAAATAGACCTCGTGTGTCTAGAGAACGGGATGTATGCAGAAGTAGTTTCTTCCCAGAGCAGAGGAAAGGATGGATGATTTAGCGGCTCATTTAAGGCTTACAGGAAGCTTGTGAACCCGGCAACGTTATTTTCCCATTTTAGAGGAAAGGTAAAGTGACAGAGACGTGCCCGAAGCCTCAGTGGTGGGTCCGGGGAAAATGGTTTATCTTTGGTCTGTTTCTACCTGTCCTCTCTACTGAGTCACTTCATGTGTTACGAGATGATTGCAACCCTTCCTAGTGGTCAAAGGAAGCGAATAGAAAAGTGGTCTCAACCAGAAATAGTTTTACCCACCCAGCATAAAAGGTCTAGGGACCTTTCAGACCTGTCACAACTGGAGCAGGGGCGGCGGGTGCTTTTGGCATCTAGGGGTTAGAGACCAGGGATGTTGTTAAATATCCTGCAACACAGGACAGTCCCCAACAATGACCCAGCCCATAATGCCAGTAGTGCCAAGGTTGAGAAACCCTACAATAGATAAAAGGAAGCTCTTCATCCTCCACTGGTTAAGTGGATTGGATTAATATAAATAATGTATGTGAAGTCCATTTTTTTTCTTGGTCACATCATATTGAAGCAAAAGGCAAATGAGAGGGAGGTTGGGAAAAAGCTGATGGTGTACGAACCTATCCGGAAACATTTTCCTTTTGTCTTTCCTATGGGAATACAAGTGAAACCAAAAGACTTACTACGCATCTGTAGTAGACAGCACTCATGTTTGCCACCAAGATTTCTGGCCCTTCTTTTCTGGGGGAGGCACAGGCCCTCTGGAGGTTAAATGACTGACGTGGGAGTTAGGCGTGGAAGCCAGTTCATGATTTTCCACGCTTTCTTCTTAGGCCACAGCAACCGTGGGCGTGTGCGTTGTTATGGAGGGGCCGTAAAATGAAGCCAGTGCTGGAGATCGGCAGTCCCACCCAGTCTCCCAGATCTGCTAAAGACAGTGTATGAGTAAGAAATCATCTTTTATTATGATACACCACTGGGGAATTTGGAATTATTCCTGTAGTGTATTCTAACTTATCCTGACTAATACATCCAGGTTAATTAGCATGGACTCTGGAATTCTTGAACCCTAGAATTTTGGGGGTGTTGCTCCTGCCTTGGGAATCAGGATATATTAATATTTTATATACATATTCATTCACACTGCTTTCTCAAACTCTGATTAGCACTGATGTCCTAGAGAGATGTTCGTCTCTATAAACCACCCGTCATTGGGCAGTCGGCACCGAATGTTCTCTTATATATTGTAGTTGTTGGGGCTGTGTCCAAAGGACTATTTTTTCAGGCTCTGGAAATGCACTTTATGTCTGAAATGATTTCTCTTGGCATTAAAATATGTCCTGAATTGTGACATCCCAAGCCTGATGACTTTTACCTGCTTATTATATAAATTCCATTATGTAAGATAGAATGTAAATTTTATTTAGTTTCCTGAATTTCTAAATTAGAAATGGTGAAAATTCTAGGACAGTGGTAATCAACCTGTCTCCCTCTTCTCTTGCACACACTTCACTCTCTCTCCCTAATTTGCATTAAAACCATGTTGTTATTTCTCTGACCCATGGGAAACGATGTACCTTTTTATGTAAGTTAAGGACCCAGAGATTAAAGACCGATCTTTTTAAATTGTCATCAGTACTCTTATAACATTACCTTATATCTGCAATCCAGTGTGATTTTTACTAACCCCCTTCCATAAGTATATCCATTTTAACTTATAGCTAGCATCTTTATTATTGCATTTGTTTACTCAAAATATTTACTTTATAGCAATTCTGTAACTGTGTCGTAACAGCTCTGTCATCCAAGGGTCAGTGGTGTGGAAGTCCCCAGTTCTTTCTGCCTTGTGGGAGTTGCATCTCCTTTGCCTGAGATGTCATGTAAAGTGCCATGAGACGCAGTCCCTCGGGTGGTAGCAAATCTAATGTGCTGACCGAGATATCTGGTCAGCTCTGTGCATCTGATTTCTCATGGTAGCCTGTTTCCCTGTCACCCCTGCACCCTGGTGACTGCTGTCTGCTCTCTCTCTGCCCGCATCACCTCTGGCTTGGAGCAATGCTCTGCATTAGCATAGTGTGCTAGTATAACCAATTTTTATGGAAGGTTTCGGGGTAATTGAAGGGGATCACAACTCGGAATAGTCAAGACAAGCCACATGAAATCCCAGCCTGGAATCCCAGGCACTCCGGTACTGAAGAGTCCTTCAGGCGTGCTCTTGCTGGGACTTGCTCAGTGGACGTCTGTCTTCTCAGGCCGCAGCATGTCACCGTGATACTGGGCTTTCATTTTCACACTCTCCTCGTATGTCCCCTTCCCTCCTTCCTCAGGGCCCTCACTCCCCCTCTAGCCAACTCTCTCCCCACTCCTTTGAATGCTGTAATTCCCCTTCCTCTAGTGTGTACTACAGTTCAACTTTCCTGATCTCTAGCTGGTCCCTGCTTTTTCATTTCATAACCTTCCTCCAGATGTTCTTGGAAGCAAAGGCCATGTACTCTGAGTCGATTCCCTTTGGAAATACATGCTTGTAGATTAGAGTTTCCTTCAATGCAACCACACTGTTAGGAATGAGAGTTCCTCATTTCTAGAATGAGGAGGAAGCAATATGAAGTATCAAAGCATTTGAGAAGTGTATGGAGGAGTAGATGACTTTGTGTGCGGGAGGAGTCGTGTGGAGCGTTGTGGAGTTGTGGCAGAGGAGATGGGAGGCATCAGGTGGGGCCGTGGATGTAATAGAGGCTCTTGGGAAATTTAATATTGGCAGGAGGAGGTCATTGAAAGATGCAAAGGAGCAGAATGTCATGTTGAAAACTGCATTCTAGAAAGATCACTCTGGCTTCGGTCAGAGGGCCACAGTCAGAGTGGAGTCAGGGAGAACCGTCAATAAGACTTTTGCTCCAAAAGACAATGTCAGCTGTGTGGGCGGAGGTGGAGCAGGGGGAATGCAGGGAAACGGATTTGAGAGTCGTGGAGTTGGTGAGGTTGATGGGGCTCAGCAGCTGGGTGGGCAGGTGAGTCAGTGAGAGGACGGACCTGGCTGGAGTAGTAGAGGGGCTGGTGGGATGCTGTCTGAGACAACAGAACAGGAAAGAGGTGCACCTTGGGGTGAGAGGAGAGGAAACCATGGGGTCACATATGTCCATGGTTAGTGTGACGTGTCAGGGTCACCCTCATGAAGATGCCAGGCAGCTAGAGACCCTCAGACGCCAGCCCTCGCAGGTTTAGCACAGGTGGTTTAGAATGTTCTTGAGGGTCAAGACATTGCTAAAGCACTAACATAAATCAGAAAGTCAGACAGTGGTATTTGAGAATGAGTCATGCAGCTCATGAGTGGGACTCATACATCTACATTTTGGGGGGACTAGGACAATTCAGGAAAGGGGAGCTCAGAGACAAAGGGAGAGGTGGTGCTTGGAGGCCGAGAAGGAGATGACAAATTAAATTTAAGCCTGTGGAGTTTAGGCCGAAAGAGTGACATACAAAAGCCACTAAAAGGTCAGGACTGGGCCTTGGGTGGTATCAGGACTGGAGCGGTGGAGTCTCGTCCACCCTGCCAACCTGCAGCCTTTGATTTCTTGGCTTCCGTAAGTGGGGTGGAGCTCAGAAGCAGACGGCAGCATTTTGAGTTTGCTCTACTTTCTCCAAGGCATCCTGTCAGAACTTGCAGAGGCAGGTAGCTCTTTAACAGTCTGCAAAGGGATTGACGTGAGGAATGAACTTGGAAGAGAGAAGGAAATGTAACCCACGTCAGCAGAAGTAGTCTTTATCTCCACATACCATGGATGAAAAACAAGCATGGTATTTGAAGCCAGAAATGTGCTAAATTTTTCCTTCTGACACTTTAATTTTTCCTACCTTAACTTCACTGATGTCTACATGATGCTCCCATCGCTTCCCCCTGCCAAAAACACTTGGCAGGAGTTTCGTGTCCTCCCTAACATTTCACCGTACCCACCCACTGTCCTCCCCCCACATATACATACCCAAAGTGTTATTACTAATTTAACTCTGAAAGGCACGTAAAAATGTAAATTCTTTATTGGTAAACACATACATGTTGATCATTTTAAAATATGGAATGCTGGAAGGAATTCCTGAGGTCTTTAAGACAACACATTCAACTGGAGCCTTATTGTGCAATAACATTTGCTGGAACCAAGTATATTGCTGAAGTAGCAGCTCTGCTTCAACCGAACACCCTATCTACCTGTGGCTAGTAGACAGGTCTCAAAATCCCTGGCTGGTCTGCACCTTGTCCCTACAAATAAAGGTCACTCCCTTTGGGAGAGCTCCAGCCTGACTCATTCATAACCAAATCCTTTTGGTGTATACACAACAGTAGGTTACTTGGAGTCAGAGGTAAATTCTTGAAATCAGGACCACGGAATGGCCCAATGGACTCTTTTCCACCAACAAGCATCTTGGCTCTCAAAATGAGGTTTGTTTGTTATATACCGAAGAGAAGAGAATTTATTCAAGTCTCAGCAGATGCCAGCATCAGTGCCCTCATTTTTCCAGAATTTCTTCCTATTGCATGCATTTTGAATCTTTTCTCCTTCTGAAATACATTTCCAAGGATGACAGTAGAAACCACTTCCTGGTGACTTTAAAGGAAAGGGTTGACTGACTGAAGGCCTGTCCATTTCTTGGGTTGTTCGGTTGCTCTTCAGCTTCGAAAACAAAAGAGAGTACCACATCCAGTCACCTGATGTCTTCATTTACCCGGGCACATTAATGTATAGGCACATTAATTCAGTCTGGCTCACACGCAACTTATCTCTCCACACAGTGTTGCTGCTTCTCCCGCGTTCCTGTCCCATGGCTAGTACCACCACCTCCCCAGACACCCCATCGAGGAAGATGGGAGTTATCGAAGACGTCCACTTCGTCACCAGTCTCCCAATTCTCTTGATTCCATCTCTTCAGTCTCTGATTTGCATTCTGTCCTCTGCCGTTCCAGCACTTTAATTAAAGTCCACACCATGTATTACCTGATCTGTAGTAATAGTGTTCTATCAAACTTGCCTGCCTCCAAATGGCATACCACTCATGATTGCAGCAATTGGCCCCTTCCTCCTTAACAAAAGAACCCTTCTACACTGCGAATCTGATTGTTGTGTTACCACCCAGGGCCCCTCGGTGGTTTCCCATGGCTGCAGGATGATGTCTGAACTCTTTCATGTAACCTCCAAGGCCTCTCCTCCATGACCTGGTCTCCATCTCTCCTCCTCACATCACGGTCCGCCTTTCTGCTGTGTGACCCAGTATTTCAGCCACATCACACGATGCCACGCCATCCTAATATTTACAAGTTCCAGGGACTTGCTGTGTGGTTCGAGTGCCCTGCATGCTCTGTTCTCTCTGCCTGGAGTGTCCTTTTCCCTTCTTCTGACTGGGAATGCTGGTCATCCTTTAAGACCATCTTATCCTTGGTAGCAGCTCCCCTGTTTTTCCTGACCCTCACCAAAGCACTTAAAACATTGCTTTGCCTTCATATTATGTTAAATCTGTCTTTGCTATCCACCTGTGAGCACTTGAGGAGCCATGTGTCATTTACATTTGACCCTAGCACCCAAATAGGCCACAACAAAGAGAGGGAGATGAGTCATTTGGCCAATTCTAAGGTTTCAAGGAAACCACAGGACTCTGAAAAGGACAGTGAGCCACAGAGCTCCTCTTCTTATTGTCCATGTTGCTCTTTTCTTTGTGTTTCCTGGGGACTAGAGTCCATGGCATTCACTTTTTGTCTAGTAGGTACCACTGGGATGTGGTATGAATGCAAAGACATGCAGGCAGGATGGTTGCGTTAACTGCAAGGGGATTTGGAAATCACAGTCATGCCTCACAGCTGTGTTTTCCACACTTTAAAAAATGTGGCCCCCAGAAGGAAATACAGGTTTGTTATGGTCGAAAACACAGAAGCATACACACAACAAATGAGAAAAAAACAAGGGATAGAAAAGTTCATGAAATAGTTACCTTTACTGTACAACAGGCATTCTGATAGTTTCTATTCTCATTAGTCTATCTCGTTCTATTTTGTTGTTTTATTAAGTTGTGGTTATGACCCATCAAATGATTTGTAGTTCACTAAGGGGTCACGGCCCGTAGTCCAACTGTTGCTAAAGCAGCCTCCTTTTCACTCAGTGACCAAGCATCCTCACTTACCGTCCAAGATAGATGCTTGGAAACTGTGACTTGAAGCAAAATCAATTTGACCAGAGGCTGATTGATGTTCAACAAGAGTTAAGTTCCTACAGCATACTGCTGGTTATGAAAACATCACCAAACTTTTAAATAAAGACTCAAAACATTGAAACGAACATGTGCTACACATACAGTTCAGAAAGACGAGTGAAAACAAGGAAGAGCATTCTTTTCCAACCTGGTTATTCCAGTTCGGGGTCATGGGTGGCCGGAGCCTCTTACGACAGCACAGGGCACAAGGGACCCACCTGGACAGGACACCCTTCCACTCAGGCAGGAACAGTCTAAACATGACAGCTCACCCTCATGCGCACATCTCTGGAATGTGGGAGGACACCAGAGTCCCAGAGGAACCCCCACGCAGATGTGGGGAGAACGTGCCAACTCCACACCAACAGTGGCCCCTGCCCAGGACTAATTTTTGGTTTTTCTCATTAAAATATGAAGGAAATGACACTGAACAAAGAAGCTGTCATTGGAGGACCTGCTGTACGTGCTTGTGTGCAGGTGAAGGCAGGCAATGCAGCTCAATTCAGACTCTTCCAAGAACTAAATAAAGTTGCCAGGTTAGCAGAGCATGAACTCAGAGACCGGAATGGCCAGTGACCATTCAGTCCCAGCCACTTCAGTCACAGGGGTTTGGGTCCCTGTGCTGTGGGCTTCATTTTTGCATGCTCCCAGCAGCCACCCTGGGGGTCAGTCTAATCAATGCTGTATTGCTGCTTCCGTAATTTCCGCCGCTGTGGTTGTGTATGGTGCCTATCAAACTGACTGACAGTTCACGGCTGAGTTTGTAAACAAAGCCCAGGCAGAATTTCAATCCCTTACTGATGTGCAGTGATGTGCAGTGATGTTTGTCAAGGAAGCATTGTTTATTTCATTGGATTTCACATGCGGAAAATAGTGGCTGTTCTTTTTGCCACCATGTGAGAGTGGAAAAGAGGAAATTAGAGATCACGGCAAATGTAAATAGGCCAAAATTTCAAGTACTGTAACTTTCAAATATGTCTTAAGGTAAGTTTTAAGTGAAATGATTTAATTAGAGTAAATTAATTGTTTATTAAATTAAAACATTTGTATCTCTTTCCCTGAACAGATACAGACTATATATAGTAGACTCTCCGTTAACCAGAACTCAAGCTACCAGCACTCTTAAGCAACTGGCACAACATTTACTTTGCACAAGGCATGCTGCTAGCTGCTTGAGTTCTGGTTAACGGCGAGTCTACTGTACACAGGTTCAATGTGAGAGGAGATTTCAGGTAGTTGATGGCCATTTTTGATACTTCCTGTGTATGATTCCTAGGGCTGTTGTAACAAAGTCCTACAAGCAGGGTGACTTCAAAGAACAGAAATTTATTCTCTCACAGTTCTGCAGGCTAGAAGCCTGAAATCGAGGTGTCAGCAAGGCCACACTCTCCCTAAGGGCCCTAGGGGAGGGTCCTTCCTGGCTTCTCCCTCACCTTCTGGTGGTGATGGCAGTCCTTGGCAATCCTTGACTTCTAGATGCATCATTCCCCCTTCTGCCTCTGTCTTCACCTGCTGTTTTTCCCTGTGTATCCCTGTCTTCACATGGTATTTTCTCTGTTCCTTTCAGTCCAAGCCGATAGTGTTTTTGGTGGTATAAGGTTCTCAAAAATCTGTCAGTCTTCTGGTGAAATCCCTGGGAGTCCAAGCCATTGGACATGAGGGTCATCCACAGATCCTTCCTGGATAATCCCATCCCTATTCCTGGCTTCTGCTGATAGGGGTGATTGGATCTATAAATCACATCTAAATGCACTGAGGATTTCCCAAATCAAGCATTGGTGCCTTTTTACTTAATGATTCTTTCTCAATTTCCCCCTTCCCTTTAGCATTGCATGATAAGCAGCAAGGGGAAATCAGGCAACACCTTCCACCTTTTGCTTAGAAATCTCAGTCAACTATCCAACTGTATCACTTCCAAGTTCTACTTTCCATAAAACTTTAGAACACAATTCAGCTAAGATCTTTGCTACTTTATAACAAAGATGACCTTTTCTTCAGTGTCCAGTAGCATTTTCCTCATTTCCATGTGAGACCTTACTAGAAGCACCTTTTGTGTTCGTACTTCTCCCAGCATTCTGTTCACGATTGTACATATGTGGTATTCTCTGAGATGACCGGAGTTTTCTCTGTTGGGTTCCTCACTTCCATCTGAGCCTTTATCAGACTCCCCTTCAATGTCAGTATTCTTACCAACTGTCTCTCAAGGCAATCTAGGCTTTTTCTATTAAGTTCCTCAGAATTCCCCAACTCCAAAGCCATTCCCATATTTTCAGTTGTTTGTTATAGCAGCACTGTACTTCTAAGTACCAAAATCTGTATCAGTCAGGGATCGCCAGAGAAGTAGAGCTATTTGGATGTATACAGATACATTTATGTCTATATCTATATTCATCTCCATATCCATATATATAAAAAGAGATTTGTTTTGAGGAGTTGGCTCAAGTGTTTGTGGGTGCTGGCAAGTCCAAAATTTGTCAGGCAGTCTGGCAGGATGGAAACTCAGACAGGAGTTTGTGTTACAGTCTCAAGGGAGAATATCTTTGTCTTCAAGAAACCTCAGTTTTTGCTCTTAAGGCCCTCAGTTGATTAGATGAGACCCCACTATGTTATGGAGAGTAATCTCCTTTACTTAAGGTCAACTTGTAGATGTTAATGACACCTACAAAATACCTTCACAAGAACATCTAAATTAATTTTTGATTAAATAACTGGTTACTGTAGCCTAGCCACGTTGATAAATACAGCTAACCATAGCACTTTCATAGTCAGATTGGGTCACATTCTGTCAAGAATTATCAGTAAGTAGGGGAGGGGGTGGGAGAGGAGGGGGGGAAGCTAAATATAAGGGGATGGAGAGAGGGGTCACATTAGGTGGTGAACTTATTATGCATCAAGCTGACAATGCACTGTGGAATTGTATGCCTGAAACCTATGTAATCCTTGCTAACAGATGTCACCCCAATAAGTCTAACGATAAAAATGAATTAAAAAAAAAAAAAAGAATTATCAGTAAGTATCTGACCCTTTGTAAGGTCAAAGTAGTGCTTGCTTATGCTCTTATTTATAAGTTTTAGGCTTCATACTTAGCCAGAAGTCGCTTGTATGGCAGGTCCTCAAATAATATCATTTTGTTATAATGTTGATGAGATACTGTAGGAACTTAACTCTTGTTTCTACCAATTAGGTTGGGGTAAAATTGGTTTCATTATACATTGCTCTGCTTAAAGTCGCAGAACCCATCCATGACTAAGTGAAGACTTACTCTGTTTTATTTTATATCCTTGCTTTGTAATACATATGATTTTCAAAATACTGAGTATTAAATGTTCTTGTCTTGAGTATCAGGCCTCTATGTAAAACATACTGCTTACTTTTTTTATTAGAAAAAGTATTTTGAATTTTAAACATACCTTTAATGAAAGTGAGTTCTTTATCAGAGGATGTTTACACACCCACTTGCATGATGTGGTGCAGCATGCAGGCTGGCAAAGGGCAAATCACAGGGCTACATGCTCACTCACTGAGGGCTTACAGGTTTAAGAGACAAAAAGAATAGATGCACCTGATCCACCACTGGTTACCCATTAGAATTACCTGGAGAGCTTTTAAAAATCCCAGACCAATTAAATCAGAAGGTCTAGGAGTGGAGGCCAGGTGGCAGTGTTGTTTTTAAAGCTCCCCAGATGTTGTGATTAATGCTACACCACGAATTCTTTGATACTCCCTTTCTCAGTAGGTGAAACTTAACTCTTCTCTTCTTGAAAGTGGGCTGAAGGTAGCGACTGCTTTCTAACAATGGCAGTGAATGTATGTGACTTCCAAAGTAGGTCATAAAACACTTGTGGCCTCTTCCTGGCTCTCTCTGTCTTGAATCACATGCTTTGGGGGAAGCCAGCTACCATGCCCATGAGGACACTCAAGCAGCCCTATGGAGAGGACCATGTTGTAAGGAACCGAAGCCTCCTACTGGCAGCCAGCAAAGAACTGAGGGATTTGTGATGGTGAATTTCATGTGTCAACTTGACTCAGCCACGGGGGCCCAGACATTTGGACAGACATTATTCTGGATGTGTCTCAGTGAGGGTGTTTCTGGATGAGATTAACATCTGAATAGGTGGACTGAGTAAAGTAGATAGCCCTCCCTAATGTGGGTGGGCCTCGCCCAATCAGGTGAAGACCTGAGTAGGTCAACAAGACTGACCAAGAAGGAACTCCTCTTGCCTCTAGCTTTTGTACTGGAACTGACACCATCAGCTTCCCTGGTCCTCATGCTTTTAAACTTGGACTAGAACTACAACATCAACTCTCCTGGGTCTCCAGCTTGGTTTTTGCAGCCTTGGGATTGCTCAGCCTCCATAATCATGTAAACCAATTTCTTATTTTACATACAAGGTCAGACAATTAATTTTGTGAACTCATCCTAGAAAAAGTGCTGCATACCTCATTGTTGGCTATCACTATGGTCTCTTTTGAAGTACTCCCCTTGGGAAGCTATGCCCAATGCCAGGGCCTAGTCCACCCTTCAGTGCAATTTTAGAACTCTTTTTCTGGAATGGCCATCAGAGCTGTTGTTATATCCAAAATCTGACAATTAAGTTCGTGAACTTGCCACCATGCACTTATATTGGCAGCACTGTACAAACAATTTGGTAAGGTGTCATAACCTTGGCAAGGTATGACAGCTCTGATGGCCATTCCAGAAAAAGAGTTCTAAAACTGCTTTGAAGGGTGGACTGGGTGCTGGTGTCATCAATGAGGTATGTTCTAGGATGAGTTCACAAAGTTAATTGTCCAACCTCATATTCTCTGTTTTGTAACATTTTTAATTTGTAGTATTATAAATGGGAATATTATTTATGACAAAATGTTGAGATTACTTCTAACTTTTTGTATTTTTAGCTCTTGACAAATTATAACTCCTTTTATAAAGAGGCAGTATGTTTAATTTTGTTAAATGTTGCTTTGGTGTGTGTGTGTGTGTGTGTGTGTGTGCGCGCGCGTGCGCGCATGTGTGTGTGTGTGTATATATATATAGTACGTTTAATTTTGTTAAATGTTGCATTGTGTGTATGTGTATAGTATGTTTAATTTTGTTACATGTTGCATTGGTGTGTGTGTGTGTATATGTGTGTGTGTGTATATATATATTCATCTCAGAAAATTACTTAGCCTCAGGGAGGACAGGTCAGCTAAGTGGAAAGTAGAGTCAGGTTCTAACCAAAGTAGGGCATGACAAAATAGCCTCCATGGACAGCCTTGCTTTTTCTTCGGATCAAACATATTCAGTCTTGAAAAAGTCCTCTCACTAACTTGTGCACATATTTCTTTTGAGACTGATGCTTTTGGAAGGAAAGTACAAACTGACAGTGTCTGAGAACAGTGCTTTTAGCAAGATATTCCTGACCCACTTAAAGAACCTCAAATTTCAGGCAGAAAAAAACCCATGCTCCCAATTTCCTCAGCAGAGTCCTATGACACATTTGTAGTGAATTCATTACAATTTTTAAACCTCTTCCAATATAAATATTATGAATATAAATGTAAGATTTGTAGGGCTAACACAGTTGTCATCCATTTTTCATTTTGGGCATTCTTAGCCTGGAAGGAATGGTGGCTGCTCTTGAGATCAGGCTGATAAAATGGCCCTTTTTCAAATGTGTTAACAAATGTAGTTGGTTCATATAAAAAGGGGCATGGAATCTCAAAGGCTACCTTAGGAAGAAAAGGTATATTAATTATTGAGAGGGTAATAGGGTTTATCATTGCTTCAAATGTCAGGAACACCTAGAACATGCTTTTTGATAGTAGGCTATAGTTTTAGAAATTGTAGGTTATAGCTTTCTCACCCTTTCTTTGGGTTGCTGAGAAATAACAGGAGAGTCTCCCAGCCCTAGGATGGCCACCTTCTGCAGACTGAACACTTCCTTGCATGCTCAGATGCACCACCACAGTGCGCTAACGAAGTACCATGACCTGAGTGGCTCACACAGTGGAAATTGATTGTGTCCCAGTTCTGGAGGCTGGAAATTTGAGATCAAGGTGTTTGCAGGCCTCCGAAGGGCTAGGGAAGTGTCTGTTCCAGAATTCTCTTCTACCTTCTGACAGTTCCTTGGCTGTGGAATCATAACTCCAGTATTCACATGACATTTTCACTTGTGTGCTTGTATGTGTGTTTGCAAATGTTCACCTTTTCATAAGGATAGCAGCCATATTGGATTCAGGCCTGCCCTAATGACCTGTCGTTATGATATTAGCTCTAGAAAAGAGCATTTTCTAGTCTTCATATGGCCTGCCTTGCTAGTATGGTTAATGTAGACATACAGAAAATATACCTTTACTGCTGAAAGACCTTTGGGGTCCTACTCCCATTTTGGCAGGTGAGCAACTAAAGCTCAGAGTATAATGGATAATACAAGAAGTTAGAGGCAAAACAGGGCTAGAACCTAGATCCTCTGATGCCTAAATTAGAATTTTTCTTACTACACATTTTATGTTAATAAATGTTCCTTTCCGAGGGTGTTTTAAAAGCTTTTAAGGTAATGGAATATAAACTTCTTAAAGACAGGGAAGATCCCTGTTTATACTTGTGACAAATCGAGTTAATGTCTTCCATAGAGTGGCTGTTAAATAGATATAGTGTGAGCTCCATAATGGCACGGATTGTTGTCTGGTGTGTTCACTAAATATCACAAGAACCTAGAATAGTGCCTGACACACAGTAGGTACTCAACAAACATTTGTTGAGTGAATAAATGGATGTATGCATGCTTAAAAGACAAAACGTAATTGTTTTTCTTTTGCCTTAGAGGGCCACCTAAAATCTGTTAACAATAGTACAATTGTACATGTCAAAGAATGTTCTAGATCATTTATATATATCTGTGACCTAATTTAATTATCACAATATCCTCATAAGGTAAGGAGACTGAGGCTTACAGGAATTTCCTGACTATTTTCAGTATCACAAAGCTAATGATTGACCCAACCGTGCCTTTACCATGTCACCTCTGATTACCATAGCTTAGGCAATTGCAGTGTTAATGTTGTAGAAAATAAGGGCACACGGAGCTTGTCTCCACCCATACATGAAGCAATCATGTTGCAGACATCATAAACCAAAAGGCGAAGGACTCAATTCAGAGTTTCCAAACATTGAGTCTGATAGAGTGTGATGACTTATTATAAACCAGGAAGAACCTTTATTTCTCCCTGTTAGATTGTTACAAATTTACTGGGTCTGAATTTTATTAAATTGAAATGACTTTGATTGTCATAAATCCTTATGTTATTAAGGGCCATTATTAATTGTTGCTTTTCTTTGTCCAGTTTATTCTTTCTGAGGAAAGAATGTCCTCAGTAGGATAATGGCAAGTTTGGGTTAAAGGGAGGGAGCAAAACGTTGGGTCCAAGAGAGTGTATTGATTTGGGAGCACTTTCCTGTGAGCAAGGATGCAAGGAGACTATGTCGACACACAATTATGATGGCTCTTGGAAGCTTTAAGAAAACAATGACCTGCACCAAGTTAAGTAATAACTGTTATCATATGATGTAGAAAGGAACCCAAAGGGTGAGAGAAATGGGCACGGGAGCCTGGACGCAGTGTGAAAGACTAAAACCCAGCAATGAATTATACTCCTAATCCCCAAGTGAGTGCGTTACCTCTCATGGCCAAAGGGACTTTGCAGACGGGATTAAATTAAGGATTTTGAAATGCATTAGATGGGTGGACACAATTTAATTACAAGGGTCTCAGTGAGGGACAGAGGGAGGCAGGATAGTCGAAGAGGGAGCTGTGATGACAGAAACAGAGCATCAAGTGGTTCCATTGCCAGCTTTGAAAGGGGAGAAGGGGAGCAGGAGCTGAGGAACACAGCAGCCTCTGGGAGCTGGAAAAGAGGGAGTGAATTCGCTCCTCAGGCTTCCAGAAAGGAATTCCACTTTGCTGACACCTTGATCTTAGCCCAGCGACACCCATTTCAGACTTCTGATCTCCAGAACTGTAAGAGAGTACATTCGTGTTGTAAGAAGCCCCTCAGTTTGGTGGTCTGTTACAGCAACAGTAGGAAACTAATACTAAGGCAGGCATGTATTGCTAACCTATCACATGTGCAGCTACCAGCACTGGGGGCATTAGAGCTATTGCATTCCTGGTCATAGGGACAACTAGCTGACCCCTCGGGAATATCTTCTCTGGTAGTTGTGCCCCAGCATTTGCATACGGAAGTACATGTTTTATTGTCAGTTACATTTTCTTTTTATTCTTCCTTTAGATATTCTTTCCTTGGGGTTCAAAATCCTCATGATCTGGTCCCACAAATATCCCTCTGATTTTTGCTTCTTATAGTTTAACATATCCCTGAAGGTCTTCCATTGTTTACGCCTTCTCTTCCTGAGTTTCATTCCACACTCAGCCCCTCTCTGGGAGCATGCTGGAATCTGATTTTGGCTATTGACGGACCCTGACTGGTGGGGTACAAAAGATTAACTTTGTTCCACAGGGGCACACACTTAGGCCAGGAAATAGCAGTCTCTCTAAGCAAGGGTACGAGAACTGCTCTGCAGACTCACGAGGCCCCATGGGAGGCAGTTCCTAGGGGGTTGGGGATTTAGGGTACTCCTCAAAGTGTTTCACATATTGCCACTCAAATTGCTGGAATCACACTCTTTCCAGGTCACTGCCTTTGCTCACATCAAAGACCTAGCAGGGTTGTGAATCCAACTGATACTGTTATTCACCAGGTAAACTTGGATTCGATCAGACTCAAAGTCTGAGTTAGATTTTTTGATACTTTATTCCTACTGTTACGAGAGCAGAAACTTTAAAGCATGTTATAAAAAGTCTTCGATTTTCATCTGTGCCTTGAGGTGAGAGCTCAGGCCTGTGAGTTTTTGTTCTCCACGCGGTGAGTTCTGCACTGCCATCAGGAACAGCCATCCAACTGAAATAGCTGTTTCAGCCGTGCTTATTTCGAGCTGCTGGGCTCAGGTTGCAGATATGTGGGTCAGTGCATTCCCCAACCTTGCTACTGCGAGTGCGCTCTGCAAACCAGCAGCAAGGACATCCCCTAGGAGCTTGTTAGAAAGGCAGCATCTCAGGCTCTACCCCAGATATGCTGACTCAGACTTGCCTTTTAACAAGACTCCCCAGGTGACCCATATCACAGGAAGGTATGAGCAGCACTTTACATGCTATCTTACCCTGTTTACACATGGACACAAGGCCGGATTTGGTTTCGCTTCTCATCATCTACTGACTCTGCATTCCCTGTGGTTTTCCATTTGCAGCTTCAAGTTCTGGACCTAGTCTCAACATACTCTCTATCCTCTCAAATTGAGGCCTAGGAGGCAAGGGTACTGTCCTGTTCCTATGAAGCCCCAGAGAAACTGGATAGTCTCTCAGTAGTTCCGACTGGGTCACACATTATTCCTGAACCAATCACTGGGGCCACAGAAATGAGATAGAAACACTGACCATGGTCAGAGGTTCCAAGGCTATTATTATAAGGGGTGTGGTCCAGTCTGAAATGCCCAACAAACATTGTCCAAGAACAATGGATGGGGTATCCCAAGAAAAATGTCTGGGGACTTGACAAAAATTGTTTTGCGAGAAAGGCAAATAAATTCTGGGCCAACAAAACAGCATTTTCCATTGAGTTTAAATTCTTTTAACCCATCCCCCAACCCCATCCCCTTTGACAACCATCAGTTTGTTCTCTGTATCTATGGGTCTGTTCCTGTTTTGTTTATTCATTTATTTTGTTTTTCTTTAGATTGCACATGTGAGATCATATGGTATTTGTCTTTCTCTGTCTGACTTATTTCACTTAGCACAATACCCTCTTGGTCCATCCACGTTGTCACAAATAGTAAGATTGCATTCCTTTTGATTGCTGAGTAATATTCTATGTGTATATGTACTGCATCTTCTTTATCCATTCACCTATTGATGAACATGTAGGTTGCTTCCGTATCTTGGCTATTACTAGTAATACTGCAATGAACATAGGGGTGCATGTATGTTTTTGAATTCATGTTTTTGCCTTCTTTGGATAAATACCCAGAAGTTCAATTGCTGGTTCATATGGTAGCTCTATTTTTAATTTTTTGAGGCACGTCCAAACCATTTTCCATAGTGGCTGCATCAATTTACAGTTCCACTAACAGTGCACGAGGATTCCCTTTTCTCCACATCCTTGCTGGCACTCGTTATTTATTGATTTATTGATAATAGCCATTCTGACAGGAGAGAGGTGGTACCTCATTATGGTTTGGATTTGTCTTTGCCTGATGATAAGTGACATTCAGCATCTTTTCATATGTTTGTTGGCCATCTTTGTGTCCCATTGGGTGAAATGTCTATTCAGGTCCTCTGGCCATTTTTAAATTGGATCGTTTGGTTTTTTGGTGTTAAGTTGTATAAGTTCTTCATATAGTTCGGATATTAACCCTTTGTTGGATGTATCATTTGCAAGTTTTTGTGATGGTTCCTGCTATGAGTGAGTTGTCTCTGCTGGTGGGCTCTGTCCCTCACTGAATGTCCCCCTGCCCAGCTCAATTTTGACAGTGGTATCTCCCCTCATCTTCTGACTGAAGGCTGGGTGACACTCGATCTTACTGCCCTTCTTCCCAGAATGAGTTGTTGGGATTCACCCTTTGCCTCTCTCTGCTGCTTGTGACCTCATCTACAAATCACGTACATGCAAGAACTCAGGAACATTCTATGTTGGTCTACTTAGACCTACAATTGCAATTTTTTTTTATTTCAGGGGTTTGCTTTTCAATTTATGACCACCATTCCTTTCCTGTTATGTAACCAAATGAATAAGGTCCCTAAGAAGACGATAGCTTTTTTCTGAATTTTAAACTTTGCAGCCTATGAGTGGCCTTGCTTTTAAACTCTGAATCCCCTCATATTTGTGATTTTAGGCTCCCAGAGAAGTCAGATATCACAGAAGTAAAGATTATTCCCATCTTAGTAAACACTTTCTATTACCTGGGCCACATGCCCTCAGCCTACCTGTGATAGTATACATCACTGGGGTGGAATATTCCCTGGCTGGCCAGCAGAATCCCACCACAATGCTTGTACCACCTCTTTCCTTTTGGGCTTCAGAGCTTTTGCCAAAGTGGAGAGAGCGTTATTGACCCACAGGTGGAGCAATTTGAAGTGAAGAGACTATATGTGGTCAGTAAACCATGGCCCTAACCTCCCAGCCTTCAGGGGGCATTTCTGAGGCATATTCTTGCACTTTCTCAGAGGGTCCCAAGTTGGATCAAGCCCAGCTGTCCTCTGTAACCAATAACACACTCTTTGTTGCCTTTTTCTCTTTTCTAACAAAATCAATCAATCAATATTTCCCCCCTTTTCCATACTCCTGCTTCCGGGGGTAGCCTCCCAAATAAACTACCTGTACCCTGGGACACCAGGTTTTGGGACTAAATCCACCCACTACCTGTTTTTACATACCCTGCTCATTAACTAAGAATGATTTTCGCTTTTTAAATGGTTAAAAAAAATCAAGAGAAGATTTTGTGACACATGAGAATTATATGAAAATCAAATTTTACTATTTATACATTCTTACTGGAACACAGCTACACCCATTAGCTTGTGTATTATCTATAGCTGCTTCTGAACTGCAATGCGGGGTTGAGTAACTGTGACAGAAGCCATCTGGCCTACGGAGCCTAAAATAATTACTGACTCCATAGTAAAAGTTTGCTTACCCATGATCTTGGCATAAATGTTACATTACAATTCAATTCTAGCATTATCTATCAAGTGTACACATAGACTAAACTCAACTTCTGTGCTACATCAAAATCATTTCTTTCTGAGTATTGTAGACACTTGAAAAGCTTAGCAGAATTGCTACCTGATTACCATTAATAACTTATTTTTTAGACCTTAGACTAAGATTTAATGTTGTAGTAAACTCCCTTCTGGTTATATGTATAGAACGTAAAGTTTAAAACCCCAGAAAATGATTTCAACCTTAATATTTACTTCTTAAATAATCTATTTAGTGCTTCTCACACAGTAGTCAGTCAGGGAATATTTAGTCATAAAAAAATAAAAAATGACTATACTCTTCTGATCCCAAGTAGTTCTCCTGGTTCATGTTAGAAAATTAGCTTGTTATAGAGACAAGTGTTTCATTTTGTAAAATAAGTGATCCCAGGCCACCGGAAAACAAGCCTCCTTTTTATGGTTGGCCATAATCACGGTTCCAAGTTATATGATCTGTTCATGTATTTCTAGAGCATGAAGCCCTTTGCACACAGGAGGTAATCAACGCTAAGAATTTTTCATTTTCCTTTATTACATTTTGCTATACTTGCAAGTTCCTCATTACTTAGTAGTACACTTGGAAAGTGTCCAATAAATTACGTTTAGTATCAACTAAGGTTTATTAATGTATCTGATTCGCTTGCTCTCCCTTACTGAAAAAAATCATTACTAGTTTTCTATTGCTGACAGGCTCCATCCACATTCCTTACTTAGACTCATCCTGGGTGCAGCCTGTCTTTCTGACCTTATGTCCCACTGCCATCCAGTTAAATGTCCTCTTACTCTGAGATGCATCCTCAACCTCTTGGCCTCCAAGTTCTCCCTTCTCATGCATTAGGTTCCTGAGAAGCAGGCTTGGAGACAAGGGGTTGTGTATGATTTCCTGAGGAAGTAGTCTTAGGAGAAAATGGTGAGGGAGTCAGGGAGGGAGGCTGCAGGGTCAATCATGCAGAAGAGGTTTCAGCCTGACCCGCAAGGGAGCCTGTGGTGTAAGGTGCTGTCAGCCTTGTCTTGCCTTGAGGAACAGGACCTGGCCTTTTATACCCTCGCAGCCCTGAGTCATTGGCTAGGGGCTGCTCAGGGCCTGGCGGAAGCCTAGGCACTGTGGGCTTTGTGTGCGTGCAGGCAAAGTGACTCTAGGCATCTAAGGGCCTCTTCTGAACAAAGTCACAGGTATGGGCTGTTACCACCAGAGGTACACTGAAGCTAGGCAAGGATGTACAGAAGTGGTCACAGGGATCTCATTTCCTGTCACATCATTTTCTCATGTGCCTGTCATATGGCACATACCACTTTCTACTTAAATAGCATTGGAAGGAGAGAGCCCTGGAAGTGACTCTTGGCTCCCTGCCCAACCAAGGGATCGTGGTTCTATCTGAACTTCTCTTAGTCTCTTAGATTGTGCTTCTTTAAATGAGTATAGTTTGATGTCCTTCATAGGATGACTCTGAAGGTTAAAGAGGATACCCGGGGAACTGGCATGTGTCAGATCTGAAACTGTCCCCCTCTGCCTGTCTCTGGAAGCGCCTTGCTCTCCTGGCCATAATCGAGAATTATACTATATTATATGACACAATGGGATGAACTGTGGCCTTCTCTACATAGTACAGCTAAGCTCCATTACAACTGATGCGTCATGCCCTACTTGGGTTCAGCAGGGCTTCTCAACCTCTACTGACATCTTGGACTGGATAATTCTTTGTAATGGGAGACTGTCCTGTGCACTGTAGGGTATTTAGCAGCATCCTTGACCTCTACCCACTACATCTTAGTAGCACTTCCCCCAAGTTGTGACAAGCACAAATGTCTCCAGACACTGCCACAGGTCTCCTAGGGAGCAAAGTCACTGCTAGATTAAAGAAATTCCTAGGAGCTCTATAGAGTTGATTTCAATCTTGGGGATCACGATGGCTGATTAACAGCAGCAGTTATTAAATGCTGGAAATATTTTCCTCCTCTCCTATTTTTGATCATAGAATTTTTCAGCCATGGGTTTTTTGCGTGTTTGTTTGGTCCTCATCGTTTTGGACCCTGAGGTGGGTGAAAGGAGCTTCACACATTCCAAATACAAGAATTTGAAGAGCCAGGCTTCCAGCAGCACGTGGGTCTCAGGCCCACAGAGCTGCCATGGTGACTCTCTGAAGGAGGCAGGATTTGAATGCTGACTTACTGCTCTGCACCATGTTTGGGAGGCAGCATGTGTACTGCTGCTCCTGCAGAAGTTGGGCCCCAGGGCTATCTCAGCCCATCTTCACAGCTCCTATCTCAGCTCAGGTCCTCCCTAGACTGGAGCGTTTGGATCAATACTACTTGCAAATCACTGGACTCGGCCAGGTTTTTTATTTTACAGACAAGGAACTTGGGCTCAGAAATGTAACAGAACAAGTTACATCACAGTACATCATCTATGTGTTGTGTTATGTGTTCACCACCCAGACCAAATATTTGACTTGCTTTATTATTGTTGATGAACCAAAAAGACGCTCTGTCCAATCTGATGGTGTGTAGCTTCTAAAAGGAAATGTCTCTTGTCCACATTCCCACCTTCCCCACAATGGCAGAGCACTGGATACCTCTCTGTCCCCCCCCCGCCCCCACCTTCATGGTTTAGAGAGCTATCAGGGGATGTAAAATGTGCCCACAGACAAATCACCAACTGTATTCCTGTTCTCTTTATTAGCCCCAGCAGACCCGCTGAGCGGAGGCTCTGCCTTCTGCCAGCTGAGTTTGTGGCCGTTGGTGACGGGTGCTCTGTGCACTGCTGCTCTTGCTCGGAGACCTGGCGTGGAGTGGACAGGGAATCTTCTCTCCGTTATCCAGCTGCTTGTGCCCTGGAACTGTACAGAGATTTTAACGGATGTACCAGGAACCCTCCACCAGGCGTGGACATCTGTCCAATAGTAGATGTTGGGTAGAGAGAGAACTCAAAATGAATGAGTAGTGGACTCCATGTGGTTCTCAAACTGCATGAAGCTGCTTTTGCAGACATTTTTGTTTTCTTTTGTTTTAATGAGTTCTGGCCCAGGAGGCCCCTTAATTCCTCAAATAACAAAAAAAGATTTCTGACAAGTTCAACCCACTGGGCCCCCACATCTGCCCAGACAGTCTCAATGGCCTGTAGTGACTCTGCAGAAGCTCACGCTGAGAGTTCACGATGCTATAAAAAGTCACTCACACTGCATGGGATGTTTTCACAAATTGAACTCTTTTCTAGCCACTGAGCTGGCCTCGACTAGATGTCTGTCTTTCCTTGCTCCTTTCTGTCAGCCCCAGGATTCCCAGGTGTCCTCCTCACACCATCTTCTGACTCAGCCCAGTTCTGAGGCCCTTCTCTTCCACATGGACTGGCTGAGCATCGATCGTATCAGAAGACAGAATCAGGAGGGCGGGGGCAGGATGAGCAGTAAGAAAATCCGTAAATACACAGAAGAGGGTTATTTATTAATTCGTGTTAAATAATAGTTTGCAATTGATAAAGGATTTTATATATACTTAAAAGACATAACAACCCTGGGAACTGGGCATTGTTTCCCTTACAAGATTTCAGTCTCTTTGAAAATGCAGTACCAGGGACATGCCGTGCGTCCTCAGAGGGGCTGGTCTTCACTCGCCTTAATGAACACCAAATATATGTAACCTCATTTCTGCGTTATTCCCTAGGAACCTCACGTTATAATGGAATGAATATTTATAGCTACTATATCAGCCTTTGCAGTTAGCTGTTTTCTCCCTTTTCTTTGTTCTGAGTTTCTATTTCTGTTTCATCAGCCTCCAGGGATTATTGTGTATTATAAGTTTTCATAATCTGCTGCAAACGTTTTGAAAGAGGATACATATGAGAAAATAAATGAATAAAACACAAAAGGACGGGGTTCCCTGGTGGTGTAGTGGCTAGACTTTGACACTCTCGCCACCGTGGCCTGGGTTCGATTCCAGCTCAGGAAGCAACCAAAAACAACAACAACAAACAAAAACATAAGAGGAAGGGGAGCTGGGAAGTAAAGAGAAGGATCCCCCGTATTGGAAGAAAAGTGGGAAGTCATAATTACGATACCAAAATACGTAAGACTGGATTAGAGGAATGGAAATAACAGAGCGGAAATAGAAGAGGACCCCAAATGGAGACATTCTAGTTTACAAAAATAAAAAGAAGACATGGTCGGAGCCTTATGAATCTGATCCTTAGCCACCTGTGAAAGGATAGGATAGAAAATATGTAGTGGAGCATTTGTGCTTTTCCTCTGAGGTATAGACTTCCCATCAATCACGGGAAATTATTGGCAATTCACAGGAAAAATTATAGGAGATTACTGAAATCTCATTAAATTTATAAAACATAACTTTTTGTGGCTACCTAATATTCTTTCATACTAATACACCCTAATTTATCCAGCCCTTATGCTATTTCTGAGCATTTAAGTTGGAAGCACTTACTGTTCTGTCACATCTTTCTCTGGCCTCCTCCTTTTAGGTAATTGCTCCTTTCCCAGTCTGATCATGTGATTTGGGTGAGGGCTGGTAAGCAAAGGACCTCATCATGTGCTGCAAGTTGCTTCAACAGATAGATCTGTGTGTGGCTCAGGCCAGACCAGTCAGATACTTTGTCCAGGATCTCCCTGAATGGGGAGTCTCCGTGAGTGTATCCATATGAGGTTGTGAGCCCAGAGTTGTGAGCGGAGGAGGTTTCACTTCACAGAGGACACAGCAGGAATGAAGAAAGCTGACACCTACAGAGTGCTCTGGTGACATGGAACTCCTGCTTCGAATATCTCTAACGAGAGTCACACTCTTCCTGGTTGTGAGAACCAAGAAATCTTATTTTGGTAAAGACAGTCCCCTGCCCTCAGCTTTATTGAGGTACAATTAACAAATATAAAATTGTATATGTTTAGGATGTACGATGTGATGATTTAATATGCATATGCATTGTGAAATAATTATCACAATCAGTTGACACATCTATTACCTCAGATAGTTACTGTTTTTTGTGTGTGGTGCAAAGACTTAAGATCTACTCTCTTAGGAAATTTCAAGTATACAATACAGTCTTGTTCACTGTAGTCACCACGCTGTTCGTTAGATCCCCAGAACTTATTCGGCTTATAACTAGAAGCTTGTGGCCTGTGACCAACAGCTCCCCATTTCCCTCACCCCCAGCCCCCTGGCAACTACTATTCTACTCTCTGTTTCTATGAGTTTGATTTTTTTTTAGATTCCACATATAAGTGACAATATACAGAATTTGTCTTTTCTGTGTCTAGCTTATGTCATTTAGAATGTCCTCTGGGTTCATCGGTCACCCATGTCGGCACACATTTGTTGTGGCAGGATTTCCTTTTTGTTACGGCTGGATAACATTCCATCGTGTAGATTTAATATGTTTTCTTTAGACATCCATCGACGGACACTTAGGTCATCTCCATATCTTGGTTACTGTGAATAATGCTGCAGTGAACATGGGGGTGCAACTTCCTCGTTGAGATCCTGTTTCATATTCTTTGGATAAATACCCAGAAGTGTGATTGCTGGATCATAGGGTGGTTCTATTTTTAATGTTTTGGGGAACCTCTGTATTGTTTTTCATAGTGCCTGCTTCAAGTTACACCCCCTCCCAGATAGTGCACGAGGGTTCTCTTTTTTCCATATCCTTGCCAACACTTATTTCATCTTTTTGGTAATAACCATTTTAACAGGTGCAAGGTGATATAAAGATAGTTTTAATTGAAGTAGTACTGAATAATGTAGAATATTTTCCCTTCTTCCCTCATTTAGATGTGGATTTTTTTTGGGGGGTGGTTCCCTGGCTGGGAAGCGAACCCAGGCTGTGGCATTGACAGTGCTGAAGCCTTAGCCACTGCACCACCAGGGAACCCACTGTGGGATTCTTTTTTTTAAAACATTTTTTTCAAAGCTTTATTGAGGTATTATGGATATGCAATGATAAGTTCTGACATGTATATACCCATGGCACCATCAACATTTCACAACATCAAGATAATGAACATAACTGTCCCTGCTCCACCAGTTTTCCCCGTGTCCCTTTGTAATCTCTTCCTCCTGCCAAATCCACCCCTCACAAAAGCCAATCCTCATGCTACCACTGATTCGCTTTCTGTTAATATAGGTTCTACTGAGCACAGAGTGTCCTCTAAAATATAGTCATGGCCTTTCTATCCGTATTCTTCCTCTTGCCCCTGCTGCATCCCGAATGCCAGCCAGGTTGTTTACTGATGACACTTGTGCCTGCCCTGCCTGTGAACTCACCCCCAGGTCTCCCAGACCCTCCTGTTTTCTGATTCGAATAGCACTGTTATGACACATCACCATTCTTGAGAGGTATGCTCTGAGCCATCACAGACCCCGCCTTTGCTCACTTGAAAGGTTTGTCTGGAATTCCTTCTTAGCTGCAGTTTTGGGTGAGGCCTGTGTATAGCCTAGAGCTAGCTCTTCAGTCACCACTGAGGCTTTAGCTGTCACTAAAGTGCTACTTTTCACAAACACTTTAAAAAAAAAATCTCTCCACAAATTTCTGTATGTGATATTAAATTAAAGAAACTGAAGGCAGATCAGTGAAAACACACATGACCATCTGGTTTCACACATTAGCCCAATGGAGCATCCTTCACTTAGCCAGTGGTCTTAGGACAACTGCTCTTCAAATGTTTGCCCGAAGAAAATCACCCATTATTTAGTGTCCAATTAGCAAAGCTTTGATTGTAAATTCAGCAGAGTTGTTTCATTATTTGTCTATTTTTTCCTGTTTGCTTTGGAATTAACTCAAAAATTTATGGTCTTTGAGGGAAGAACACACATTTGATTCTTCCCACAAGTCACTACCAGGTGCTTACTAATTTATTTAATGGCTGACAAATTTATTATATATGTTAGTTTTTCCCAAAGCACCTGGCATAGTGAAGCACTCAATAAACACTTAATGAATAAACCAAAAGACTGCATGAATATATAAATGAATAGAGAAATAATAAATGAAGGACTGTAGAGTAGACCAATGAGCTAAATGTTTTTAAAGTAAAGTTTTTCCAAATACCAGAGAATTACAGCCATCTGATTTGTCAACATACTACATAGTTCATTTATATCTCTCTGGAGCAGGATTTTTCCACCTCAGCACTGATTAATTTTGGGATCAGATACTTCTTTGATTTTGGGGGCTGTCCAGTGCATTGTAGTGATACGGGCCAAATGAAGGAGCCCTCTCTACCACACACTATGGACTCCTTTCCCCTAATTCTTTAGCTCTCAGTTTCACCTTTTTCCTAGTCCAAAGCCTTAATCACCTCCTCGATCAAGTTTCTCTGGCTCCTCACATTGAGCAACAGACTGTCCCCCATGGATAATTACTCTGAAACTTGTCACCCATGTCTCCAGCTTGCTGATAACAGTTACTGCAGGCACACACCCCTTCCAGGCCTTTCTGGACCTGGACAGGGGATAACCCCTGAATGACCAGCTAGGACAGAAGTCAGCAGGCCAAAGGCTCAACGGGCTTTCCATCTGAAAACCACCCAGTGACAGGGGCTTTGGAGCCTGTTTCTTGGGCCAATGCTTTCTAAACTATTAACTGAATTAATTTCCCCTCATCTAGGGGCCAACGGGATACAAGTGATACCCCAACAAGGCTTCCAGCCCGTCTTGACCAAAGGAATCAACATGGTAGATCTCAGGACCCCTTTAGATCAGATAGGGTGAGAGCTCCGTGGATCCCCAGTAGGTAGGGACAACAACCGTCCTCAGCAGGAAGCAGATACAGAAGAGGAGACCTCCAGCCCTTCAGCTTCCCTTGGAGATTTTGGGGATCACACCTCTCAAGAGGAAAGTAAGGCAGGCAGGTAGAATGGGGGGATCTCGGGACCCCTCCCATGGGACTCGCCCTGCAAAGAAAATAAAAGCCCCAAAGCCTCGTTCATCGGGGCTCTGGAGCCATTTTCCTGCTCGAGCCCACTCCTACCTCTTAGGAGTGCACTTTCTTTCCGTAAACTATCTCTTTGTTTCACCACTATTCTTTTGTGTGAGTCTCGTTCAATTCTTTGCTCAAGATACCAAGGACCTGGACATTGCGCCGAGGAGGACACCCCACTTTCCAGTAACTGTAGGATATTGAGCAGCATCCCTGGCATTGACCCATATGATGCCAGACTCCCCACCTTGTTTTGACCACAGACAATGTCTCCAGACATTGCCCAATGTCCCTTGGGGAGCAAAGTCACCCTGGGTGGAGAACGCCTGCTCTCAAGATCCCTGGGTTCCCCATTTCTTCCCTTCTCTCCAGCTACATGTTTCATAATGCGTGAATCACTTTTAAATGTCTTTGTCTTCCTCCAGCGGCAGAGCGGACTCTGGCAGATTTCTCAGTTGTCTAATGTGCATTTGCCTTTCCCATCTTTGCTTGAGGAACTGCAGGACCTTATATTTATAACAGACCATCACTTGCCTGTCACTAGCATTTTGGGACTGAATGAAGCTGTCAGGCTTTGTTACGTTGAAGCTGCTGTTGCCAACCTCAGTAAGCACAAACTCCAAAAAATGCCTTCTGACTTCCCTGACAGAGTCCTAGTGATGGATTTAATTCGATCAAACAGATAGTGAGGTATTTCGTTAATAAATGACAACTGCAACTGCCATTTCTGAGCGATCCTCTTATTCTCCAACTAGAGAAGGGGGTTTGCTTCTTAAATGATGGATCTGTTCTTGATTACTGTGTTTCACAAAGAAAAAAAACAAGAGAATGGGTTGACAGTTCCCTATTGTATCATATTAGTCATCACTTACTGTGTGACACATTACTCCCCAAACTCAGTGGCTTTCAATAACAAGCATGTATGTATCTTCCTCAGTTTTCAAATACTAGCCTTTTGTGGTAGTCAGAATTCTAAGGTAACCCCTAAGGTGTCATCTCTTTGTATAATACCCTCCCCTGGAATGTCAGCAGAACCCGGGACTTGCTTCTAGCCAACAGAGTATGACAGGTTATGTTGTATGGCAAAAGTGACAGCATTTCATTTTCATAATTCTTCTACATTTTATGAATTCCTCTTAGCCTATTGGAGCAAGACTCTCCCTTGCTGACCTTGAAGCAGCTGCCCTGTTGAGAGGCCTGTTACAGGGTCTGTGAAAAGGAAAGTGGATGAAGCATAGGAGCAGATAGTGGCCCTCGGCTGACAGTCAACAAGGAAGTGGGGATCTCAGTCCTACAGTGGCAAGGAACAAAATTCAACCAACAATCACGTGAGCTTGGGACAGGACACTGAGGCTTCCAGAAGGAATGCAGCCCTGGTGACACCTTGGTCTCACTCTTGTGAGACCCTAACATGGGGGAGCCAGATAATCTGTACCTGGACTTGAGATGTGCAGAAACTAAGAGAATATGTATTGTTTTAAGCTGCTGAATTAGTGGTAATTTGTAACAAAGCAACACATAACTAGTTCATCCTTCTGTATTTTGTACTGCATTGGGGCTGATAGTCTATCCTTGGGAGACTATTATTAAATCTTACTCTCTTCATATGCCCTCTATTAAAATTTGTGCACTCTCCCAATGTGCCTGAAGAGATAAATAAAGCCAATTTGCAAAACTTGATCCAACAAGTAGTTGTAATTAAATGTGGAGAGTTGTTTAGATAGGTGAACAACAGGGGACTTCAAGCGCCTAGCAGGATGAGCTGACAGTCTCAGATTTCAGGAAAGCGCTTCTGGAGGAAGTGATATGGAAAGTTGGAAGGGCAAGAGTTATTTAGGTGTAAAGGAGAGGAGAAGAATATGAAAACAGAATTTTTTAAAAGTATGAACTATCGCGTTATGACTCCCAGAAAGGTGCATAAATTCTAAGGATGCAGTTTGACAAATTTTCACAAAGCAAGCACCCACACAACTATCGCTCAGATCAGTGTTACCTGACTCCCCAAACCCCCCTGTACCCCATTCCAAAGAGTAAGCTGCCCTCCTTCTCTGTCCAGACTTGTAACACCATAGTTTGGACTAGGTTTGTGCTTTACATGCTTGGACTAATACAGTAAGTGCTCTTCTGTACATGGCATTTTGTCTCCAATGTTACATTTGTGAGATTCATTCATGTTGCATATAGCTGAAGATACTTTGGTCCTATGGATATATAGTATTCCCTTTTTCAAAGAGACCCCATTTATATATGCTAATGGATGTGATCTGAGTTGCATCCTGTTGGGAGCTATTGTGTGAACATAATAGCTCCCAACAGGATGTTGGGATCTGAGTGATCTGAGTGCTGCTGTGAACATCCCTGTGCATGGCTTCAGTGACCAACAACATGCATTGAGTAGATACCTAAGAGTGGGACTGAGTCAGCAGATAAAGGCTTTGGACTTCTGAAGTCAAGGAGAGGGACATCTAATGTGGTTTACGGGGGGCTAAGCAACGTAGCGCCAACCAACCTTTCCTCCTGAAATACAGGTGTTCAGAGGAGAGAGTGGTCTAAACAGGTGGGCCAGTGCTGGATTGCTCCCTGCCCTGCAAGCCACAGTTGAATTTGGACTTTATCCCAAGGAGCCATTCGGGAGTCAAAGGAAATCCCATCCATTGTCTCTAGAAGACCTTCTCATGACCAGTTTTCCCTTTACACAGCGACTGCTAATTTTCTACCCCTACTTCAGGCACTCAGCATCTCTTGCATGACCCCAACTGTCCCCTTTGTCCCTTCCCTCTACTTTACTTCTTTTGTTTTATATGTCCAGAAAGTAGTATCCTTTTCACACTTCCTTTATGTCCACAGCCACAT
Source organism: Lyroderma lyra (assembly GCA_004026885.1). NCBI lineage: Eukaryota > Metazoa > Chordata > Mammalia > Chiroptera > Megadermatidae > Lyroderma > Lyroderma lyra. Next base: position 277,439 of record PVJL010000520.1, on the reverse strand, counting down.
CAGGGTTTCACTCAGAGCTTCTGAGTCTGCTGCTGCCCATTCTGGAAAACCTGTGATGACTATTCTGGAAAGGGATGAGATGTGTGGGCTCAGAATGGACGCCACGCTCCCTGGGGATGGTTTCTTAGCCCTCTAAAAGCTTAGTCTTGGCCCAGATCTCCCAATCGCACTGCTCATTCATTGTCTACACACCCTGCCTCAATCTGCACATGCTCAAGGGTTAGAAGTCCCCGAAGACCTGTCCCTGGATATTACTCAACCTGAGTAATGCTACCATTTATTTCTACTAGCACCATGTCCCCAGACTGCTAGTAGTCTTTCACCCCTGTACCTAATCATCACCTGCTGTCCACTCTGTTTCAAAGCTTGTCTCGTGGCAGGGTCTTCTCTCCACCTCTTCTGCCATGCCTTCATTCAAACTCTCATCATCTCTGGAATCATTGGCAACTGACTTCCCTGTCACTGTCCCCCCTTCTATAATTTATTTACAACTGTGTGTTAATGTGGATAGATTACGTTTTATTTATCCATTTGTCAATGAATGAACATTTCAGTTGTTTCTAGCTCTTGGTGATTATGATTGCCGCTGCCACGAATATTAATGCACTAGTTTTTATTTGAATACCTGGCTTTCAGTTCTTTTGGTACATACCTAGGAGTGGAATTACTGGATCATAGGGTACCTCTATGTTTAACTTTTTGACGAACTGCCATGCTGATTTCCACAGGGACTGCACCATTTTACATTTTCACCAGCAAAGTATGAGGATTCCAGTATCTCCACATTCTCATCAACACTTATTTTCTGCTTTTAAAAGGAATTGTAGCCATCTTAGTACACGTGAAGTTGTATCGTGTGGTTTTGACTTGCATTTCCTTAACAGCTCATGATGTTCAGCATCTTCTTGTGTGCTTATTGGTCATTGCTGTATCTTTTTTTGAGAAATGTCTATTCAAGCACTTTGCCCATTTGCCTATTTGCCCATAGAGGAGTTTGTGTTTTTTTGTTAATATATTCTAAGAGTTCTCTATACATTCTGGATATGAGGCCCTTATCAGGGAGATGATTTGCAACTATTTCCTCCCATTCTGTACATTGTCTTTGCACTTTCTCGATAGTGTCCTTTGATGTACAAATGTTTTTAATTATGATAAAGTCCAATGAATCTATTTGTGTTTTTTAGTGTCATAACCAAGAATCTATTGCCAAATCCAAGGCCAGAACTACTTTTGGGTTTCCACTTCCCACCAGGAGCCCTCATCTTATGGTTTGCCCAAAGCAAATGAGTTCCTGCACATGCCATTCCCTTTGCCTACAGACCTTTCCCCTTCCTCCCTGATTCAATCCAAACGTCACCACTGTGAATGCTCTGGACCCACTGAGAGGGTTACTCAAATCCCTCCCTATATATGGTGCTGAGTCTTGTTACTGAGCATAAATGAAGGTATATTTTACTTAGCCACAGGTTAGTTTGATTTTTAGGTTAGAAAAGCCAAGTTTTCAAATTCATGGCTCTTGGATCTAATTCAGCCTATGTATGTACTTTTATTTAAAAATGCTTAAACCAACATCTAGCGATGTGACAATTACCCATGTAAATCTAGATCTTCCTATTTCTTGGAGAAAAGGGTAAATGGCAGTATTCTGGGGCCCCTGACGCTGCCTGGCAGCACTCAGCAGGAATGAGGGAGCCGCTGCCTTCCAAAGGGCTGTGGGCTCTGTTCTCCATCACACCCTCCGCTACCCTGTCGTTGTCCCAGAAGGGACAAGGATCATCACCTTTCCTTTCTCATCCTTCTCTCATTGTTGTTTTTCTTATGATAGGGGGCCTATTACTCTGCGCAGGGTTCTCTGTCATTCAGTTTTTTGAGTTAATTACATGATAACTTCAGAGACTGAGCACTGTAGTTCATTGACATGCTTTTAAATTTGATCCCTTTGGCCAATTAAAAGAAACAGGATGACACATCATTTCCTAGTCAGCTTGCATTATAAGCCCTTTTGCCTCTCTGATGTGGCATCTTGACTTCAGGTTCTTTCAAGGCCATATGTTTAAGTGTTCATACCTCAGTGTTTCAGAGGCTTTCATCTTTTTTCCTTGTTACTGCCATTAATAGCATATTCTTCTTTGAAAAAATATTTTATCCTATGCCTTTAACTGCCGTGATAGATGGTCAAAATAGCCACTGATTAGTCTCCTTTTTTCCTCCCTGATGTATGGGCATGCTCTCCCACACTGACTCCGGGCTGGCCTCCTGACTTCCTTTGGCCAGTGGCACATTAACACACATGATACAAGCAACGGCTCCGAAAGCGCTTGTGCCCGGGGTTTGCTCTCTTCTTAAGCTTCACAAGTGTGACCATAGCCATGTGAATGTGCCCAGGTCAGCCTGCTGGATGATGGGGGGACATATGGTTAAGTCCTTATCACCCCAGCTCATAGTCAGCCAACGGCCAGACATGGGAGTGAGGTCATCCTAGAGCATCAAGACCAAGGTGACCCGCACCGGAAGAATCCTTTAGCTGACCCACTGGAATGTAACAAATTATACATTTTTGTTGTAATAAATTTTCATTTTATTATATAGCAAAAATTAAGACCTAAATCAAGAACATTCTAGTGTAAAAAAAGACCTACATTTTTCCAAACATATCAGACCCATCAAAGAGAAGAAAGATCTAAGAACGATTCTTAGTTGGAGGAAAGTAAAGAAGCATGACAATGAAATACAGTATGTCCAACTGGATTGGGTCTTGCACTGAGTGGGGAAATTGCTGGGACAGTTGTAACATTGGAATATGGGCTACAGAGTAGACAATAGTATGTGACAATGTTAACTTACTTGAATTTGAGAATTATATTGTGATATAAGAAAATGTCCTTGTTCTCGGAAATGTATGCTGAAGTATGGTGAGGTAAAGTGGCATAGTTTCTGCAACCTACTCTCTGAGAAAAATAACAATAATAATATTCTCTTGCAGAGAAAAGACTAATTGTGTCTGTGTGTGTGTGTGTGTGTGTGTGTGTGTGTGTGTAAGAGAGAGGGAGGGAAGGGAGAAGGAAGGTGGGCAGAAGAAGGAATTATAAAGTAACTGGCAAAATTTTAAAAATTGATCAGTGTGGGTAAAGTTATACAGGGGTTCTTTATAGTGGTCTTGTAGCTTTTCTTTAAATTTAAAAATATTTCAAATAGAGTAAATAGAAAAGCCTCAACAATTGAGGAAATACATGAACTTGTATAGTTTCCCTCAGAAAGTTCCTAAAGAACATGATCTGAGTACATTTGTATCAGGCAAAAACCCAGATACTTATTTATGTAGACACCAACCTGGGGGCTTATGATTGAAATAGGATATGGAATACGCTGGAATCATGTTCATTTTGTGCCAAATACACGTGGAGATAAACAGAAGTCCTTTAGAGGTATGGGGTAGTGAACAGGGTGCTGGATTGGGAATGGAAAATCTGGGTTTTTGTCTTGGTTCAGCCACAAACACTATTCAACTCTCTTGGCCTCAATTTTCTTCCTAGATTAAATGGGAAAGCAATCTATTAAGGTTCCCACTCATGCTAATGTTCATAAAATACTTAGAAAATGAAACCACATGTCTTGATCAATGACTTCTAGTGTTGTCATCTCAGTGACCCTTTATTATTATGCGTTAAGTATATGACCTGTATTTATGGCTGTAGATGGGTCATGCCTCATTGCATAGAAGTGTAGTAGAAGCGGAGTGAGCATAGACTTGAGTTCGTACGTGGTTGCCCCTGTGGAAGCTCAGCTATCTGTGGTGACATTGACAGAGAGTGCTTTTTGCATGGAAGCCTTCATTGGTGATCAGGGAAAATGATACAGGTCACAAGGACTGGGACTAGTAAGAATAACGTCCCCACCCCCCATGCACACACATACATATAACCCTAACTCCCCCAAATGACAGAGGAAAGAAGAATCACAGTGACAGAAATGACAGGGTGGCATATGGAACAGAAAGACACATTATAATCTGGAAGACGTGTAGTGGATTGCCCATAGGTAAGACTTGTATTTTTAGCAGCAGTAAAATTTAACCCAAATAAGAATGCCAGTGTCACTGTGAAAAAGTGTCCTGGACCCTTTTGTTATAGTCAGGGATTTGGGGTGTATAACACAAAATGGCTTTTTTTTTTTTTTAGAATCATGGATGATGTTTCTGGATTGTGATACCCTGCAGTCTTATTGTGCCCCCTCACCATCTCTCCTTCCTCCGTAGGGCTTACGTTCACACTTCTCCTCTCCTGTTCCTTTTACTCTTCTTATTCCCCTTCCAAAGACTGGTGGCCACTGTGACCAATATTGAAGCACTTCCGGAGTTTCTCAGGGGAGATTGCCAATAAAAACACTTTATTGTAGTAAGTGTTCAGCTCGATGAATCTTCACAAACTGAATACATTCCGTAAGCATCACCCCCATTTTCAAAGACATTACCCATATCCACGAGCCAGTCACACGTCCAATTCCATTCAGTAGCTCTCTCCAAGGACACCTACCATTCTGACTTCTAACGACATAGATTAATTTTGTCTGCTTGGGATTTCACATAAATGGAATCACCTAGTGGGTGCTCTCTTTATCTTTTGCTCAATACGTGTGAGATTCATTCATATTGGGGTGTATAGCTGGAGTGTTCATCTGTATTGCTGTGTAGTAGTGCATGTGAGACACACCACCGTCTATTTGTCCACTCTATTCTTGGTGGGCGTAGGCATTGCTTTTGCATCCCAGCTATCATGAACAGTGCTGCTCTGAGCATTCTGGTGCTTGACTTTTGGTAAATGTGCGTAGGCATTGGGTGCGTACCTGAGGTTGCAATGGCTGGGCTACAGGAGAGGCAGGTGCTCAACTTCAGCAGATGCTGGGAGGGCACTATTTTGTGAGGGCCTTCTCTGGGCCAAGCCCTTGCCGTGCCATCTCAATGAGTCTTGACAAAATTCTTTCAGGATTTTGTTAAGCCGCTGCTGCTGCTGTAGCCTTTGCGGTTTAGAAGGGTGAAATAAATTGTGCAAGGTCCCTTACTGGGCTGCAGCAGACCTTCAAGCCTAGCCCGACTTGACTTCAGTATCTGTTTTTTTTTATTATAGTTTATTCATTTAGTTTTTATGCTGTCCTCCCATAAGCTTCTGATCACTGACTTAGAACCATGCCGGGCCATTTTAATATGATTTAAAGACAAATGACAGTGGCTTTCCAAGCAACACTGTCTTTTTTATTGGTAATGTTCCTGGCTATAAGAAACCTTTAATGTTCGTGCTGCCTAGAAATGCTGGCAAAAGAACAGGATGAAAAAATGGTAGAAATCTGTGTTTTTCTCTATTTTCAGATGAGGCAGAGATGGTTACCTGTTCTTTCAAGGTTCGAGCTCCCCTTTCACAGTGTTGAGTTGTTGCTGGCAAACCAGGACTACCTCCCCTGTATATCTGGTGGGACCATGTGGCAGGTTCTCACCATAGGAACACGAGTGATAGTAATGGGTGTCATCTCCAGGCATAAGTAGTTGAAAGCAGTGTTCCTTCTGCTCCCTGTCTTTTTGTGTGTGCGTGTGTGTGTGTGTGCATGTGTGTGAGTGTGTGTGCGTGCATGTGTACCAGATGGACATAGAGGCTTCAGCATGGGGTTCTGAGTCCATAGCGATGCCATCAAGGAAGCCTGGGTCCCAAATTACTGCTTAGGAGAAAGGAGAGCTACCTGCCAATCAGCCACACCCATTTGGACTTTGCATGAGTGAGTGATGAACTTTTGCTGTATAAAGCCTCTGGGATTTGGGGGCTTACGTGTTACAGCAGCTTGCGTCACCTTAACTCATACGCCAGGGAAGTGTCCACATTTATCCCCCCACTTTCCCCTGCTTCCACCATTTGGATCCTGGTACTTCTTCCATGGCTGAAACCTTGAAGACTTACTTCCCTGCCTCTCCGTACTGACCAGGATCATAGGAATTAAATGCTGTCCTCTGCGGGGCCTTGATCCGATTATCTTTGAGAATCATCTTTAGCCCCATCATTTATGGCATTTGCTGTGACAATATGCTGTAATTTGATATAATTTAGCCTTTGAGCCTCTTTGTTCTTTGTGAAGGATGCCATTACAGAATGGAAAAAGGCTTTTTCATGGCAATGAGGGAAAATTTAGTGGAACCTCCTTTTATATATGGCCATGCATTTGAATAGCTCTTTTATGCTTTTTTCGAATGTCAAGCCTCACAGAAGCTTTGTGACATAGCACAGGCAGCATTTATTATCTGTACTGGGCAGTTGAAGAAAATGAAGTGCAGAGAGGTTCAGTTACACTGGACTGGAAACCAGACTCGTGACTCCAGTCCACTGTTCTCTTGGCTCCTCTTTGACGCGCCAGAGTCCGCATCAGGAGTTAGGGAATTGTCACAGAATTTACCAAACCACCTTAAAATAGGTGCATTTGTGATTCTTCACTCTGGGTCTGAGGAGTCAGTAACTTACAGAAATTTGTAATTTCTCAATTGTGTCTTTAAAGTTGGCTACTGGGGGGCTAATTTTACATGTTTGTTCCCCAAGCTCTATTAGCCTGTTTCAGGCCTTTGATGTATAGCCGTGTACATTAAACACGACACAAGCATGCCTGGCAGCTTGTATAGTCGTATAATGGATGGTACAAACGCCACAAGATCCAGGTAAGGGTTTTCACACATTCTGAGCATAGATCTGAGCCCTACATCTGTAAGTGTAAGCCCTTCCTCTTTCCTTCTGCTTCAAGACTGTGAAACTAGCAAGTTTCACAAATTCAAATGCCCCCCCGTCTCTTCCCGGACACCCAGTTTTCTGACCTCCAGATTCACGCTGGATGCCTGCCGTAGTCTTACACAAATGTTCTTTCCTTGGTTTGCCTGTCTGACCGGATTCGTCCACTCCTCTCCACTGACCTCTCTTTCTTGCACATAACCATTTCTGTCCAAGGCCTCCCCATCCTTACCTTTCCTCTGAGCTGCGAGACAATTAACCAAACCATGAAGATTTTGATTCCCAGGGCTCTTCACACAAGCCGCACCTCATGCCTGTTTTTCTGTCACTTGGCTCCCTCATGGAGAAGGCCTTCCCTAATCCTACTGCCTTGTGCAAGCCCTGTTTGAACCTTACTCTCCATTCAGGGTTCCTGCAGCCCTCCTGATCTTCCTGTCCTCTCAGCACTGCCCTGGGAGGCTGTGGAAGGCACCACCCCTGGGTTCTAGAATGCCACTTCCATGGACCCTGTGGCCCTGGGCAAGTCGCTTAGCTCTTCTGAGCCTCCGTTTCCATTTCTGCAAAATGAGGGCTTTCGGCTAATGACCTCAGAATTTTTTGCCAGACAACAAATCTATAAATTTAGGTTTGATTTCAACTAATGGGATCCAACCAAATTTTGGGCACATGCCCTATTTAGTGTTCCACAAATACCAGTGGGCATTCAGAAAGTCTCAGTCCGTTTCCTGGCAGCAAGTACCTAGGGATCTAAGTCAATGGAAATCTTTGGGGAATAATTAAATCGTGCAGTTATTCTTTCATTAGCATACATTGACTGAATGTCTTAGTTATTTATCTATTGCTGCACAACAAATTGCCTTAGAATTTAGCAGCTTAACACAACAGGCATTTATCATTGCACGGTTTCTGTGGTCAGGGGTCTGTGCCTGCTCAGCTGGCTGCCCTGGCTCAAATATCTCACAAGGCTGAGATCAGAGCATTGGCCAGGACTGCAGTCAACTCAAGGCTCAACACAGGTGGAGGATTTGTTCCAAGCTCGTGTATGTGACTGTTGCAGATTTGGTTCCCCATAGGCCTCTAGGCCTGAGGCCTCAGTCCCTTGGTAGGTGTTGGCCAGAGGACTCCCTCACTTCCTTGCCACATACACCTCACCATGGGGCAGTGCACAGTCCGGCAGTTTGCTTCTTTAGAGCAAGCAGGCAAGAAAAGCCAGAGAGAGCAAGACGGAAGTCACCGTCTCTTGTAACCTCATCTCAGAGATGACATCCTGTCACTTTTGCTGTACTTGATTTATTAGTGGAGGCCAACACACAGGCACCTGCTTTTTCCATTGAGTTATGAACTAATGGAAACATCAGGCAAATAGGTGAGGCAAATGAGGGGCCCGAGATGCAGACATCTCTTACTGAACATTGGTTTTCTGTTCATGAAATCCATGTTCCGCATGAAAATGCTAAAAGGAGACCTTTTCCAATTATTTTAAATGGGAGAAATTACTATGCATTACAAATCAACCAGAAATCCCCAAGCAACTGAAACATGTTCAAATGCCCATATGTAAAGAAGCAATTGTTGTATCACGAGGTAAAGTGCTTAAAACATTGCTTCCTTGATGCCAATTAGTTAATATGGTTGTTAACAGGCAGTTGCTCTGTCTACAGTCATATCTTTCATAGTGCCAGCAACCTCCTAGCCTGTTGACCCTCGGTAGCACTAAAAATCCCTAGGCATGCATCTGATCCATCCAAACTTGATTTATTCTAAATGCCAATTGCATTAGGAGTGAAACTTGAGATGTTTCCCCCATGCTCTTTTGTTAAAACAGATTGTATTGACTTTTTAAGGCATGGATGTAATTTTTGAATACAACCTTCACTTGCCTGAAAAGTACTTGGGTGAAGTTTGGATATGAAATACCAAGAGGAATTCTCCTGAGAAAACATGAACCGAGGACACATTCTGTGTGGCACCCCTGTTTTGCTTTTATTGTAAATAGCACTGTATTGGAAAATGTCATTTACATCTGGGGGTGAGCAGGCTCTGAAATTCTGTGCTCTAGAAATAGTCACACTTATCTGTCGGGTCACAGGTTGTGCTGGAGAACTGTGGGCTTTTGCTAAAGGGAAACGTTGAAAACCTGGCAAGACCAGGGCACAACATGCAATTTGGGAGGACTGGCCATCCCACAAGGAAAAGCAAAGTGGAGGGAGCAGGAAGACACCTTCAAATACCACGATGAGATTCAATCACTTTTACTTTCCAGGGTGGCGGTGGCTCAGAGAGACCAGAAGGAACACCCACGGGAGCTCTCTCCACATGTAAAGAAACCTCTGAGTTTGGGAGACATGACCTCCCCACAAACCCTAGAACATAGTTTCTGACCCTTTACATGCACGAATCTAGCAATGGCATCGCAAGTCAGGTGCTGCTATCATTATTGCCATTCTAGATGGAGAAACTGAGACTTGGAGAGGTTAAACAACACACCAAAGGAACAGGAACTGAAAGCGACACACCTGAGACTTGAACCCAGGCCTGGCCATAATAAAGCCTGTGTTCTTAGCTACAGTGATCATGCCTTACTGTGTGTGTACTACGCTTAACTTGTGAGTATAACTGCAAGTGGAAAGTTGCTAAATTTTTAGCTAATAACCTGGTGAATTTTGACACATTTTAACTGGTAAAAATTTTTATCCATATTTCTAGGGTCCATGTTTCCCCAGTCTTTGTCCAGGCTAGTTCTTCTCCTTTGCTTAATTTATGGTCAGCAGTAGATGGGTCTTGTCAGGTTTCAACAGGAATATTTAATTTTCAAACTGCAGAGATCATCCCTGTGTCACCCCCCTCTGAACTCTTCTCTGCTCTGTAGCCAGAATTATGTTCTGAAATGAAAAATCGATCTTGTCCCTCTACTGCTTAAAACCTTATAGGGACATACCATTGCCTATAAGAGAAATCCCTAGTCCTTAACCAGGCATGGGACTTTATATTTTTATCCCTGCTTTTTCCTCCAGCCTTGATTCTCATTTCTGTCCCAGCCATTTTAAACTATCTGCAGCTGGCATAATAATGCCTCTATTTTTTATATTACATGGCTGGGCGCTTTCTGGACAGCCCTCATATAACCATAGAATCGGAGATGCCCAAAAGGCCTCAAATCCATCTCCAGCATGCCCCCTTAAACTGCCCCAATGGACTGCAAATATGTTTATGGTGAGTTTTGTTAAGACTGTTTCTTAACAATCCAGAGTCCCCAGGCATCAGTATTCAGGCTGTCATTGGGTTTGGAGGCAGAGACTTCGAGCAAAACATTGAATTGTGTGTTTGTCCAACCAAGTGGGAAAGGTGTGGTAGGATTCTGAACAGCTTGAAAGGGAAGAAAGTTGAGGAGGTGTAGCTGGAATCAAAGCAAGTCATCTCCTCAGTGTGGCTAGAGAGGAATGACGTAAAATCCACCTTTATTCCTTTGTAACCTGAGGTTTGGGGTCCTCTCGCTCCTCCAGTAACCCACAGGGTGAATAGTGTATCTTCAGGTTGATTTGCAACCTACTGTTGCTGTGCCACTTCCTTAATAGCTTGTTAAATCAGTCCCCAAAGCCACTAACAAAATTGCTGATGAGAGAGAACCAATGTGATCACAGATTGAATGTTACCTTGAGAGATACCTCCTAGGAGCCACTTACAGGACCTTTATGCCTGTCTTGATGTGCGATGTTCAGATATTTGCAGTCTTCAGACCTTTACATGTGAGCCCATTTTAATGACATTGGAGAGCAAAAAAGAAAAAGGAAGTTAGACCCATCCAAGGCTTTCCTGAGATCAATACCATAATTACATTTTAGACCCTCCAGGTATTAATCTTCTGCTTTGTTTCAGAAAAGCAATTCCATTTTCCTGGCATGGTCTCTTAGGAATAATACTGCTTCTCCATGGTTCTTTTGAAATTTTTCCCCCTGAGGGAGAAAGAAAGGCAAGCTTTTTCCTTTTCACCTCTTTTGCTCCTACAGCCCTTCTCGCTCTTAAATTGAATGTTCACTGATGCTGTAAAAAGACCATGCACAGAGAAAGAGTGGATGTGAAAATGCTTTATAACATTAACAGCTTGAATATAAGCTGTTTCCAATGCTTTCTGACCCTCCTGGCTTTTAGTCTTTTATTTGACAAATATTTATTGTGTTTGTTATCTAAAAATGATGTTTTGCTAAAATAACACAATGCTGATTATATTTGTCGAACACTAATTACATGCTGATGATTGTTCTAAGCAGTTGACATGAAGTGACTAATTTAAGTTTCTTAACTTAATAATAGATATTATTTACACATCAAGACTATAATGTGTAGAGAGTTTTGAACCTTTGTCCGCAGGCTCAATTCTATGATAGTAAAGGCAGAACTGGGATTTGATCCCAGGCGATCCCATACTGGCAGTTGCTCAACCACTGCGCTAGGTCCTGCTGAATCCGTGTGTACCGTACACTGGGCTAGGTGCCTGGAAGGCTGTAAGAAACTGGACACAATTGGTGCCTGTACTGGGTTGCATAGCGTTCCCCGCAAACTCACATCCACTCGGGACCTCAGAATGTGACCTTATTTGGCAGTAGCGTCTTTGCAGGTATAATTGGTTAAGAAGAGGTCACACTGGATTCATGTGGGCCCTATAAAGTGCCCTTATAAGCAGAGGGAGATTTAGAAACAGGCAGATACACAGAGGGAAGTTGGCTGGCCATGTGAAGACAGGCAGAAATTGGAGTGATGCAGCTACAGGCCAATGAATGCCAAGGACTGTCAGCGACCACCGGAAGCTAGGAAGAGGGCAAGGAACTCATCTTCTTTAGAGCGTTTGGAGGTGACATGGCCCTGGTGACACCTTGGTTTTCATATTTCTAAACTCCAGAACTGTGACAGAATACATTTCTGTTGTTTTAAGCCATGCAATTTGTGATACTTTGTGACAGCAGCTCTAGGAAACTGATATAGCACCCAGTGAAAGTCTCATAGGCTGGTAGGGGAAATGGGTCATGAAATGAATAATGAAAAATGGTATGATAAAACCTACAAAAGTAAATACACAAAATGTATATATGATGTATCTATCATGATAACTGCATGTATACTATCCATCATATATAAATCTAGACCCATCATGATAAATTTTTAGATCGATTGAAGAAGCTATATAACGTGGTGACCAAGAGCATCAGCCTTGAAAGGTGGATGGGTGGGTCAGATACCATCACTCTCCTTCTGCAGACATTGCCTTAGCGTCATACAGCCAGTACCTGCTAGCTGGATGCACCTCTGTTAGTGGGCCGCTCCCTTCACTGTGCTTTGTTTCAGTGGGCTGCTGCTGATGATAATGATGGTGGCGATGCTGCTACTGGTGATGATGATGGTTATTGTGTGCTTAAGACCGACTCCACGCTAGACTCTCTGATGGGAAACCATCATTCTCCATTTTACATGACAGTAAACTGATGCTGTGAGAGCAACTTACCTCAGACCATCATTCCTGTGACGACAGGATGATCTGGCCAAATTTATGTGAATGCAATTTGTAAACTACTGGTGTTGTACCAATATTAGTTATACTCATATATGGCAAAAGTCCTCCTACTACCTTCCACTGGCTCTGGTCATACCAACTTAAAATTTTTCAGTACTTAAATTAAAAAAAGTTTTCTTACTGTATTAGGTCAAAGTGAAACAATTAAAACTCTATTGTCCCTTTTCACCAAAGAAGTGTATTCAAGACTCGTCCTAGATATGGTCTTTTCACTTTCAGCCTTTTTCATATTTAGATGATGACTTAAAATCACAGTAGTTACAGTAGATCACACAGGAATTGACTCCATTCATAGACAGTAGGCTCTGAGTAGTGTTATTATTAATTAAAGGTGGATAGAAAGGGAAAAGAGAACTAATATTTATCCAGTACTCATTAAGTAGCAGGTAATCAATGAATTTTGTACTCACCTACAGTTGGATAAGGTAGATATTATTCCATTATATTTTACAGTATCTTCAGTCCTAGGGCATTAAAGCATTGCCCAGGACACCCTACACATTTGAGACAGAGGGAGAATTTGAACTCAGATCTGACCTCACAAACTATGCCTTTACAACCATGCCATCTGCCTTCTTGAAGGATGGGCAAATAATCAGGTGGAGGTAGAATAATTTTAAGGAGAGAAATTACCTTAACTTTCTCTACCTGGGATATGTGGGAAAATGTTCATGGGAGTACATAGAAGGGAATCAGGATAGAATTCAGGGAATTTGGGTTCTGAACACAAACTGACATTAACATGCTGTGTGATATGGGGCATGTCATGTTAATGCTCTGGGTCTTGGTCTTGTTAACATATGCTATTATTATAATAGCTATTAGGTAAGCATTAACTTTGAATGGTAATTGTTAGAAAGATTATCTGCAACTTAGAAATAGGCCAAAAAACAAAAGGTGCTCTTTGAGTACAGTACTGGGCTTGACATTGGATTGTCTGGGCTATTTTACCACTCTATAGAGGCAGAGGAGAACTTGTAGAATTTTGTCCAGTAGAAATGAATATAATTTCTGTCCAGATAAGAGATAACCCCAAAGATTACTGTTTATGGCCTTGATGGACATCATCCAGTTTTGTATCTAACCCCGGAAACACATCCTAACATTGCTTATAAATACCTCTCAAGTGCTTTTGAGATTGGTTTTGGCATTTTACTGTTTTTTAAAGCTCGATTAATAAGTTAAATACAATTTTTGACATATGGTAATTTTGTATTTACATGAGAGTCACGATTTAATTTTTTTGAAAATTATGCTTTAGAAGTATTTAGATAGAAAGCCTCAAATCTACAGCCATTGTGGAATCTCTTGGTCCTAGGAGATGAAGGCTAGTGTGATGGCATGCTTCACAAAGCACACCCCTGAGCTGTGCTCACCTCTTGGGAGACGCCTTTACCTGTTTATAAATCAGACATTTAAATGCTGGCTCATGGTCTAAAACCATCTAATACACACTACCTTCACCTCGAAGGAAACTATATTACTTGTTATTTTTAAAGTGCATTTGCACCAAAGTAGGAATATTGCATCTTTTTTATGTGGGGGCATGTGTGGCAATGTGAAGGTCCCCTCCTTCAAAAATTGAAATAAACACCTTCTAAATTGAATTCCATTGGTTTTTCGTTTCAACCCCAGTATGTTTTTGGCCATTCAGTCACACAAGATAATGACTCTATGAAGAGGTTCTTAATGCTGTATGGATAATTTTGAGCTATTTCTCTCAGGGATTTTCCACAGAAATATTCCTCTATGTGTCTCTATTTACCAATTTATTTTGTCATCCATGAGGGTGGGTCATTGGTACCATAACTTTTTACTTTCCAAGCTTTCATTTTCCCAGACGGTGTGGATCTAGTGAAAGTCTATAGGAAATCGTCCTGAATGTTCTGCCTCTAACATGGTAGGTGACTTTGGGTGAGGCATTGAACTCATAGAGCTTCTATTATCTATTAGTAGTTAAGGATGGATATTAACTCTTTGTAATATGGCCTCCTTGTTTGATTATTAGAATTGAATGCTCTTACATTAATAGATATCATAACATATTGACATGTGAAAAGCACTACATGAATATGAGTTTGTGGTATTATCTTTAGTTCTTCTAGTTTGTGATCTATGAAGAGCGTGAATGACTTGAATCATTCAAATTATACTTAAAAAAGGAAAAAAAAAAAACCAAACTGGTGAAAATATAGAAAAGTTTAAAGCAGAGGTTGAACATTTAAAAAGGAATATCTGGCAGACATAGGACATATTCATCACATAAATTGGCTACAGGCTTAAACTAAGAAATGTGTAAATTTAAAAAATTCCAGATAGATTATTTTTTTTATTTTCCAAAACTATGGATCATGTGGTATGGAATTTTATGTAGTGTTTTGGTGAGAAATTCTTACTTGATATTAATAGAGTAAGCAAAACATAAAATTATACTCATTTTATCTTTCTTGGAAGTTTGACTTTCGAAATTTGGCAGTTCTTTTCAGTGGCATAGATGAAGAGCTTAATGCTAACAGTGTTGGGAAGGCTTTTTAAAAATTGAGAGCCAGTCTGGTTTGTAGCATGTGTTTTGGGCCAAGGTATTTGGAAATGCCATAAAGAGTCTTAAGCCTTCAGTCATCTTGATGTGTTCTTAAAGCCAAGTGGTAGGAATTGAAAAATGTTTAAAAGATACATTCCATAGTAACACATGATCTAAATGATGGTGGCAGCAGTTGGATACCTTGTATCATTGCCTGGGGTGGTGGGGGGAAAGCTTACCTAACTTTGTCAACAGGCACAACTTATCCACTTTCACCAACTTTCCTGGTGATTGTGATAATATTCACTGGACATTTAAGCTCTGGCAGACATGGCAGAGAGTCCACAGAAACATAACCACAGCAAGCTTTCTTCCAGAAGCTTCCAAACTCGTGAGAACAGGAAGTAATTTCTCTTTCTTGAACCATTTTCCTTCAAATATTGTTATGAAAGAAAATGTCCTAAATAAAATTTCCAGTAACATTACAGGGGAATTATCTACTTCACCCAAATAGGTGGCATTCATATTCCTTTCCCTGAGATTTTATCTTACTTACATAACCCAGATCAGTACATTCAAGAGTTCATTCCATTGAATGTAGACGCAACTTAGAGAAAAGCCAAGAATCCCTCTTGCCATCCAAGATGACTTTACCTGCTTAAGTGGCTGGCAAATATGTTTAGAGGTGAATCTTGAAATTTTTCTAATGTGGGGACTATGTCTCCCCCCGCCCATTACAGGTACACACATTGATTAGACATGGTCATTTAGCTGAGGATTTTCCCTCCAGGTGCCTCCCAGTCCTGCCATATGCTACATCAAGAGCTGGTGACCTAGCTCTTTCTAGTTCACCTACAGGTTCAGGCCCATATTTGGGAGGCATTTTAGCCTCAGTGTTACTGTTTTGTAGCAGGAGGAAGAGAATTGAGACCAAACAAAGACTTGGCTTTATTTATTGGGAAAGAAATGTGAAATAAGACAGAAATAATGTTACAGAAATAATGTTTCAGAAATGGTGCACAAAGCCTGGCATTAATCTTGTCAAGGTTAGACACTGTGAAGCTTTTTACTCTGGGGATGACCAATACTATTAATAATAAAAATAATTTTATTATTATCTATTGTTATTGAGAATTTACTATGTGTTAGACTCTGAGCTAATGGCTTTACTTGCATTTTTCTCAGTTTATCCTCTTAAAACTCTTATGAATCAGGAACTACTCAGAAAAGTCAGGTTACTTATCCGAGATAATACTGTTGATAGGTGGCTGAGCTAGTCCTCCTATCTCCAAAATTCATGCTTTTAGCCATTCTGCAATATTCCTCCCTATGGAAATGATTCGATTTTTGAATAGTTTTAAATGGCCATAAACAGTGACTTGTGAATTCACATCTTCCTGAGAATGTTTTGATGGATATCTTTAATTAAGGAAAACCTAGGTCAAAATGAGTTATGTCTACTTCACTTGGGTTCTCAGAAAGTTGTTTTCATCTTGGAACTTCATTCCTGACAAAATCAGGATGGGTAGGTGGACAGATTGGTCTTTTGTATTTCTTTTCACTTTGAGATTTTACAGTTCCTCAGTGTTCTTAGAACATTTCCAGATCTCATATGTAGTGTCCAATATTAGATTTTGCTCACAGTGACTACTAATGCTTCCATATCTCCATTTCCCTATATCTGCAATGAGAATAACATAGTTTTTCTTTCTTTGTGGGGATAGCTAAGCTATTATATTATAAGGATAATATAGTAGCTATATAAGTGCTTCAAGCTTAGGAGGAATACCAGAAACACAAATCCAATTACCGTTGTCATCTAAATTATTCACATTTCAGTGCAAAAACAGAAAGACTCTTGGAGAAGTTCTGTGGCACACTTAGCTTTATTGAAATTGAACAAGAACTTTTTTTTTAATAATCCTTTTACAGCACATGTAAAATTTAATTTTTTCATTATATTTTTACAGGTTGTCTTTTGTCTGAGTAAGCAAAAATACGTTTTTTATTATTTTTTTTCTTACTTAAAACATGTAGCCAGGATTCAAACCACGTAGCTCTGGTACCAAAAAGGCAACGGGTTATGAAAATCACAGTACAATTTTAAAATTCTTAAAGTTAGTTAAGGATATTTAAAACGATATTCACTTGAATCGACAGTAGAAATCATGGGTCAGTTGACATTATGACTAGTAGTTACACCTACAATGAGAGCAGAAATGGGAAGTTCAGGCTAATATGAGCTACACCATTCAGGACACACCATCTCCATAAATACTGTGGCCAAGAGGTTGCAATGGCTAAGTGACACTTGAGCACTTCACATGTAAATATAGCCAGAGCAAAAAAAAAAAAAAAAAATAGTGCGCTAACCTGGATCTAAAATAAAGTGGGCATTTATTTTTAAGAGGATATACTGTCAAATCAATTACACGAGACACAATTTAAACCTCAAAATTACATCTCAGAAAGAAAAACAATATTAAAATGCACACCCACACAGACAGTAGAAATCGCTTCTTTGTGATTGATGTTTATTTTTTGTTGTTGTTTTTTTGCTAAGTAGAAACAATTTATGACCCACAAAGGGATTTCTCAGGTGAAATGCTAATTACAGACATTGTAAAGAACTTAGCTCAGGAGGCTTATTTTAAAAATGAGGCAGCATTTTCCTGAAAAAAGTTTGGTCCTTGACTCACTCTAAGCTGGTCACTATGGTCAGATGGTAAGTAAGCCTTTTCCGTGTGTGTGTGTGTGTGTGTGTGTGTGTTTAAGCTAACTTTTCAGTACCAGAATTAGTCAAAACCAAACCAAAAGATAAATTGCCCTCTAGAACTTGACCTTGTATATCATGTCTCATTGATGCATCATCTGAAAGAACAGCACTAAAGACTATGAGGAGAATTATGCTCACGTGATTCTGCAACACTTTAATTTTGTGCAAACATTTTCCTTCATTGCTGGATAACTTACAGGTGCCAGGAAACCTGCCCATGGTCCTCCCTCCCCCAATCATCAATCTTCTCTTCTGTCAAAGTGATATAAAGACAATTTCACTGTGTATTTACAAGCACAACACTTTAGGCAAGAAGATCCCAGGGTCTGAAGGGCACATCTATTTCTTGTGGACATCTTCATGCCGAATGATCTTGTATGTGATCCAGTAAAAGATGTTGAAAATGAGGAAGGCCAATGGGAAGGCAGCTCGAGATATTGTGTCAATCCTTTTTGCCCGGTCCACAAACTTCTTCTTGATGGCATCAGCATCTTTCGGGGGTTGTGGGAGCGGATTGGCAGGAGTGGCCTTGACAGCTGTTCCATCCTTCACTTGGAGGCAGTGACCCATCCCATAACCGCTGAAATTAAAACGACTTTCACGAGTAACATCTTCTTCCTGGGAAAATAAAGACAGAAGAAGCACAGATTGATTGTCAGTCAACTCAGATGGCAGGTGCTAAAATTCTTCAGGAATAAGATGATATATCACAGTTAACTGGTAGTGTTGGAGACTTTGGGGATGGATAGTTTTCTTTCAAGTTTAACTCAATTACTCATGGAATGGATACAATTCATTAACTTTGCAGGCTTAGAAATTAAGGGTAAGTATAATGACTGTGGTCATTTTAATTAATTAACAAACAGAAACACCTACATTATGTTGAGCACTGACTTTCCCAAAATCTACTTTATTAATCCATAGCATTGAATAGACTCTTTTAAAGTCAAGTCTCCAAATATCAAAAGAGATTTAGGGTAGTACATCTCTGAAGAGGACTATTTGTTCATTTACTCATTCATTCATTCATTCAAAAGCATTTACTAAACCCCTGCTATGTTCCTGGCCCCGAGCTAGAAATTGCTAGTATTGTGGTCAATTCACAGCCCAGTCCTTCTGTTAATATTGTCCTTAATGTTAGGTATAGAATTTACCCTTTAAATGTATGTGTTTCCCCTCTAGCCCTCAAGTTCATTTCAGTTATATGGCAGAGATTAAATATGTATTTGCTATTAAATATTTCTACCATCATTAATTTTCCTAGTGTCAGTTTTGATCACTGATTCTTTGTCTAGTTATTTATCTCCACCACTTTTACACATGCCTCATTTTAGCTGATATCAGTGGTATTTCGTGTTGATTATTTCTACATGAATTAGATAAAAGACTGAAAAATTGTATTTATTCCTGGGGCAAAGAGTAACTAGCCTTAGTAAAGACAGATGTATGTAATCTGGATATGAGGTGGGGTCAAAATGGTGGGTTTGGAAAGGCAGGATTGAAATGATCTACTTAATGAAAACTTAGTTGTAGATAGCCGTCAATTGAATCTTCTTCTGCAACTAGATTACTGTCTTCCACAGTACTATGCTACCCCTTTGAATGACCAGAGGCACAGAATGCTTTATTTTCCCAGATAATAATAATGGTTATATTTCCCCGAAGACAAGAAAATTGGCATTAAGTTTATTTCACCAATGTTTATTGCATGTCCATAGTGCCTTCAGCTGCAGATAAAAGATATACTGAATGACAGCCCAACTGTAATCCAAATGGCACGGCAAGGATAAATTGTATCTGGCATGTTGCAAAGAGTTTTGTAAGGTCAGCAGATCCCAAGGATAGGTAAGGAAAGTAAGGAGAGTGTTGTAGTTAATTACACTTTATCCCATACAAAATGAGGAGAGGATATGCACCTTAAAGAAGTGCAAGAATGGTTAGAGTAGGTTATAATATACTCGTATGTGCTCTGACGGTGCAGAACCTGCAAAGACAGACAGATCGGCTTCCACATGGCTCACTTGGCTGCTACTTCCCTCTGTGGGGGATACGGGAAGCCTGAAAATGAAGAGAAGAGTCCAACAAAGTCCTTGAGGCCTTTGGCTTATTGGCACTGCCCCTCCCCACCCCTATTCCCATAATATATTAATAAGACCTCTGATGAAACCAGCCCTAAACGTGGCTCAATGTAGCATTGCATCCTGACAATGACTCCAGGGAATTTGACCTGGAGAGATAGCAGATGTGAATGACTGCCAAACATTCCATGTCACCCTTCGCTGTGTAGATGAGATCTCTGGGAATATCAGGCTAGAAAACAGAAGGCTCTTTTACCTGATGCGTTAGTTCTTACCAACGAATGCATCTGTGCTAGCAATAGTAGACATTAATTATAACCTTCAGCCAGCCCATTTCTGTCAGGAAAATCAGGCCAAAGCTCTTGTGATAAAGTAATTGCAAAACTGCTTTATAAAATCATCTCCCCAGTACTTTTATTTTTATGGGATTGTCCTATACAAGTTGGTTCAAGATACTCTGTCTCATTTCTTAAGAAAATTTATTAAGGGATTTTTCATTCAACAGTTAATTATTTAGTGCTGAATCAATGGCAAGCATTATGCTAGGTGCTGAGAGACAGTTGATAAAGTTGGACAAGGGCCCTGCCTGCATGGACCTTTCAGAACCCAATGGAAGAAGCCGACATAAAAGCATTAGGAAGCTGGCAGAGAAAACCTAACCTGACATTGGACTACTTCCATGTTCTTCGCTATATAAGCTCCATAATGAAGATGTAAATTGGACTCAGGTTCAGGTATTATATTGTTTTCTTTGTCTTATAATCTGAATGATGTATTGTGTGGATGCAAATGTTTCAATGAACCATATTTCAAATAGGGAATAAACAGATACAATAATCATTGCAGTGTCATTGGAACATTTATTCAGTACTTAGCAAAAAAGGAAGCATAGAGATCATTAGTGGGATGGCACTTGCTTATCACCTGGGTTATAGACCTTCTTGGTCATCCTATTACTAATTGGTAATTAGATCTCAACCAATGTGTGAGAGAAGTAAAAACTGTGCCAGTTGGTTTAGTAAAGAGACATCCAGACTAGAAATTTAGGTATTTGGGGTGTAGGCCTGGCTCCAAGGGGTATAAGCTGTCTTGATCTTAGGTGAGGTATATATTCCTTCAAGAGCTCAGGGACCCATGCCAAAAATGTGGAGGCTGGACTAGACCTGTGTGTCTCAGCTTTGGTTGCTGGGGAACCTCTGCGGAGATACACGTGTGTGTACCTGCCTCCCATCTCAGCCCCTTCCACGCCAACTGAACGAGAATTTCTGGGAATGAGGACTGAGAATCTGTAGTTTTAAAAATCCAATGACTCTAAATGCAAAAGGTTGGAAGCCACTGGCCTAGTTGAGCTCTAAAGTCCAGCTCTAAAATGCTGAACCTGCGTGTATTCAACATTACTGAGTCTAAAATCACTTTTCAAATGGAAACAATCCCTCAAAATACATTTCCCCTTATCTGCCTGAATTTACCGGCTGTTTATCCTTTCCAGAGCTATAGAATCTTGCAAATTGCTCTTCTCACCTCCATAAACATTTAGAAACTCATGATTAAGCATCTAGTTTACTGCCTGAGTGAGATAAGGTTATTTTTAAATTCCTGGGACCCTGAAGAAATAGCAGGGGTAGTTAGCAGGTAACCTGCTTTTAGCACACAGAACAAAAGGAAACCGAAATGCGCATTTCTTTTCAGACTGAGTCATTCATTTAATTTCTGTCATCTTTATTTGTGTGCTGTGAATGGGTAGCTGAAGAGGTTAACTCATTCACTTAACCACCAGAGGAAGGACAGAATAATGCCCGGTTAGGTTATCATCATGTTGTGTATTTCCATGCAAACTGGAGGTGCTTAGTAAGGGTTTGTTGAATAATGAACAAAAGGGAATTTAAAGAGGGTTGTTTGTCTCTATGCTTGAAACTAGTTCCCTGGTTCATTCAACATCATTTCAAATTACCTTCTTAGCATAGTTACAGCTAATTAAATCAATTTTTAAAAACTCTCCACCACAAAAAGAAATCTGCCATAGGTAGAAATCATCCATTTAATGTTTCAGATGCAGGAGATAAGAATGCTAGTTTCAGGATCTTCTTATGTACCATTATGACTCATTGACTGCCTTTAAATATAGGACTGTAGATTATCCACATCAAAGGGGACAGTTTTGATTCAGAAAACATAATTGCAAACCATTTGAATTTTTGTGCTATAATGAAGGACTAATTGCCTTTATAGCAGCTTTGGAATAAAATGCTATAGTAATATGGCAAGATTCTTATATGAGGGCAAAATGGAGATGCGCCTGAGTCACAGAGAAACTGAAGCTAACATAAAGAACAGTCTGTAGGCACAGCTTAGATGAATGTATGCACAGGAAGTGTCAGATCTTCTCAGTAAGAATAGAATTTTAGGCACATATTACCCATTTCTTCTAATTACCCAGGAAACCAACTGTTAATTATTGCTGCTTGACTGGCCATTTTCAGTAACTTTGAGCACGGAACACTTTTAGCTCACTCTGTTTTGTTACTCACTGATTAAATTCCCGCAGAAAATGAATTATCCCATCAAAGTTTCAATACATACAAATTCTATACCCGACTTTGCTAAAACCCTAAATCTTGTCTGCTGTCTGAAGCACTGCCATGGCACTGTGCAAGTCATTCGAGACTCATTTTATTTATTTTATGCATCCATTTTACTTATTATAAAATTTACACGTGACTGCATTTGCAAGAACTCTTGTTTAGATGTGAAATTGGACTTAAAAGCATCACCAGAATTACATTGTAGTGATTGTCAACAAGAAAATGATTTCAGTATAATTAAAAAACATCATACTTAGGAAATGAAAGATCTTATTGGAGCCCATTGTTTCAATTATTCTTTTATGCCCTAGAGAGAAGGAAATAAAAGGACTCCTGAAAACTGGGGTAAGGAGAAATTCTTTCCGTCACATTTCCTACCCTGATTCTTTGATTGGATTGAGTGTCCCTTCTGGTGGGATAGGAAATTGCTCAGTTGGAATGGAAGATGTAGGGAGCCTCAGTCAATTTCAGGACATAGTGGGGTCTCTGGTCCTCTTTAGGAAACAAGAGTCCAAACACAGCGGGTTGCATTAAAAAAATAAAGTCCCCTGAGCAAATGGAGGCTGGATGATGCTTAATGATAGGCCTGCCAGTTTCTATCACCTGGACTTGGGGATGAGTGATGACCTTGAGAAATGTGCAATTCTTGTAGCCTCAGTTTCACCCGCTGTATCATGGGGACTCGGGAATAGATGTGAATAATAAATAAATATCATTTATTGATTACTACTGTAAACCACATACTTAAAACTACAGTCAATCTTATCACCAAACCAACTCTGTAAATCACATGCTTCCTGGAGAATTTGAGACTGAGAGAAGTTATGTGGCTACCTAAAGTTATATTGCTAATAAATATTGAAGCTGGGATTCAAATCCAGGTTTGTCTCATCCCAAAGACTCTGGAAGTCTTAGATTGTTATGAACTTGCCCCTCTATAAAATCTCCAAGTACTTCCATTCAAGATTATGGATGAAGAATCTGACTCAACTTTGAAGAACAATGAAGTTGAAATAAAGTAAACCAACTATAACCCTTGTTGCTTAATGACTTGGTCAATTGAATTAAAACTGTCCAAGTGTCATTTTGGGAAGACATTGAAGGCAATTTTCCCAAAAGAAAAGCCTCAGTGGATTGTTTCATTTTCAGTGACGGATAGCATTAGTATTGATTTTTGAAGAAGAAACTTCTGAAGTTCATGTCTTGATTGTGTGCCATTCACGTATTTATAGTAATACTTTTCACAGATGTTCATTGGGTGCCTCTTATGTGCCAGGTGTGTGGTGAGGATACAGCAGTGAACCAGAAGACAAAGTTCTGCTTTTTGGAGTTTATATTCTACTGGCGAAAAATACGTAATAGCAAGTAAAGAAATTATACACACACGTGCAAACCCATAGGTATACACATACATATACAGCTATACGAGGGCTGAATAGAAAGCATCCAGCCATGTAATATGAAAAATAGAGGCTTTCATGTCTGGACATTTCTGGACAGCCCTCGTGTGTGTGTGTGTGTGTGTGTGTGTGTGTGTGTGTGTGTGTGTGTGCATGCACGCACACACACATGTGCCCATGTGTGAGCACACGCATGTACACACAAGACACTCCTGCACACATATACACACAGATAATGATGGATGCTTTGAAGACAAATGATCACAATAAGGAACGTAAGAGAGGTGAATGGCGGGGAAATGGGTGTCTTCAATTGAGTGTCAGAAAAGGCCAATGGAGGTGCCATGTGCTGGGTATCCAGTGGTGAGCGAAACAATTCTTGCCTTCAAAGAGTATGCAACCTTGAGATGAAGAGAAAAATGAAATGATCACCTAAATACATACTTGCTAACTATGATAAGGGCTCTGAAGGAGAATTATAGGGTGCTGTGAGAGCTTATTAATGGGGGTCTTGGTCTAATCTGCCAGATAGAAGCTTTTTCCTGAGGAAGTGAGATTTCATTAGAGATAGGACTTTGTCACACTCCCAGCGGTTCACCCTCCAGTGAATGAAGATAACAGTGGAAATCAGCTATCAAAACCCAGAGTCCCTGACTACCTATTCTTTCATATCATCGGGAAGCAAACACTTACATATAATAAGAAAAAGCAAAATTGGAAATGAATACTGAAAACCAATAGGTAGCTACAGAGTCTTTTTCAAATGAAGAGAATGCCTTGTAAGGGTTGCCACACATGGAGTTAAGTTGGCTAACACTTCCAGAAGCTCCCAAAGTTATCTACCAAAGGTCATGTGCTTCCTTCTTCCCATACGGATCTTCCTTTAGCTCAGGGTTGCCTCACCACAGCACCATTGACATTTGGGATTGGGTAATTATTTGTCATATGGAACTGGGTTGTGTATTTCAAGATATTCAGCAGCACCCTTTTCCCCTCTGCAGTTGTGACAATGAAAATGTCTCCAGACATTGCCTATTGTCTCCTTCGGGACAGAAGGTAGGGAGGCAAAATCACCCCTCCATAAGAAGCCCTGCTTTAGCTGGTCACCCATGTGCATGTGGGGACACTGCATTTTCTAGCCTCCCTGCAGATATGTGGAGCTGTGCAACACATCTGGTGTCAGGAAGCCCCATCAGCTCAGTGTCGAAACCAGAATCTAGTCACTTCTTAACACCCCCAATGCGACATGCTGGTCTGAGCCACCTCATGGTGGCTCATCAGATCATTGCCACCAGAATAATCATGGTCTTCTACCTGGTCCCCTGGCTTCCAGACCCTCCTTTCCAACAATGATGTCTGTTCTCAACACAGCTACTAGAGGGATCCTCTTAAAGCAGCAGTTCTCAACCTGTGGGTCGTAACCCCTTTGGGGGTTGGACGACCCTTTCACAGGGGTCTCCTAAGACCATTGGAAAACACATCAGGTATTTATGTGATGATTCATAACAGTAGAAAAATTACAGTTATGAAGTAGCAATGACAATAATTTTATTGGGGTCACCACAACATGAGGAACTGTACTAAAGGGTCGCGGCATTAGGAAGGTTGAGAACCACTGAAAGGGTGTTGAGTCAGATCTTCATCAGCTCAGAATGCTCCAGTGGTTCTCACTACAGTCCGTAGAAGACAAGTCCTTTCAATGTCCCCTTCACCTCTCAGACCTCACCTCTTACTGCTCCTCTTCTAGCCCAGGTGTCAGCAAACATTTTCTATCAAGGGCCAGATAGTAAAAATCAGACTTCATGGGCCAAACAGTCTTTGAAGCATCCATCATTTTAATGTATATTTTGAATCTAATTTTCTAAAGTGAAATATATACTTCACTGTACTTTGGACCACACCATATTTTTAATGGACTGGAAGTAATTACTTAAAAATAGTTGTTTGACTTTTGGCTTAACTATCTATGAAGCACAAATGCTTTCACTTAATGTCAGCTGTAAAAATCAATGACGTCATTGTGATATTTCGATTCCTCAAGAGGGAAGCAATGCTGTGTATATGGAATTTTTTTCCTACTAGTCTCTGTCCGTTCTAGCCTAGTTAGAATGCTCAGAAGACACAGTAAATTCCAGGAAGCATGAAGATGAACATCTTGCATCTGGAGTATGAGATGTTCGATTATTAACACCGTTTGCCATCTGTTTGGGGTGCAAACAAAGTGAATGTAGAGACTGTCTACACAGCACACACTGGGGACAGGTGATCAGGGGATGAGCCCACAGCCAAACTAAAAACAATAATAATGATTGTGGCAACAACACATCATACCAAGCATTATTTGCTTTCTAACTTGGAGAAGCATGACTGCCGAATTCTCCAGACCACTGTTGTTCTTCAATTTACAGATATACGTGCACACTTGGTGTCAAGAAGTGGTTACTGTGTGGGATTATCTGTTGTTTACCTGGCACGGGCACTTTCATAGAAATGTCTGCATGAGGCTGGGAAGAACTATGTTTCCCAGAATTCCCTTCTTGATTGGTTCGGGGTTAGGGTTTGTCAGTGAGAGGAACCTGGGAGATTTGCAAGGTGGAAGGGAGGGGAGGCCATTATTTTTAGGAGTATGTGGGGGTCAGGTTAGGCTGCTTTGTTAGCCACAGAGGCATTCAGACCATCCTGCAGGTTCATTTTTATGATCGCACTTTAGCAGCTAGATGTGGTAGCTTCCCAGATTTCCCTGTGAACACCTGTCTCCCCACCCAGAACTTCTGACTATCACCTTCCATTTCCCCAGTTACTCTCACATTCATATAAACCTATTTTCTACATTAAACCCCTTCATCTACTAGTATGTTTTAGTGTCTTTGTTTTCCTGACTAAACCCGGAAAGACACAGGTATACAGGTGCTCCAGACTTTTAAATACAAAACACCATTTTATCTTAAGTTACTGTAGTTTTCTTGAATTAAGGTTCATTGAGCATCATAATGTACCAAGTATTGTAAAGAAATACGGATAAAAAGATGGAGTCCTGTTCTTGAAGTCAGAGTAGGATTGGGGGAGAGGCTCTAGAACATGTAGACCAATTCTCAATCAAGAGTGATTTTGCCCCCCAGGGGACATGGGGACATGGGGTGATGTCAGGAGACATTTTTGGTTGTCATAGCTGAGGAGAGGGTGTTATTGGCATGTAGTGGGTAAAAGCCAGGATATTGTTAAACATCCCACAATGCATAGGACAGCCTCAGAACAAAGCATTAATTTTCTAGCTTCAGATATCAATAGTACTGATGTTGGGAAACCCTGATATAGACAAATGATTCTAATATCCTGTGATATCTGCTATGGTAAAGGAATGCACAGGCCATAGGATGTGATGGAAGTGTCATATTATGCTAGAGTAATTAAAGGAAAGCTAGATGGCATTCTTTCTGCTGTAACATCATGGAATGCAGTGTTCTGGAAGACATACACAGATATTACAGATATGTTACAGAAAAGCCAGCCATGCAAAGGCAGCTTCATTTCATTGACTGACCTGCTTTTTAGTGCAACTACAGAGCAGCTGAAAGGTCAGGAGTTGTTATCTTTTAACCTTCCTGTGTCTTAATCGGGAAGGATTTGTTACCAACAACAGAAACTGACTCATGGCAGCTTAAATAAATGTCTTGAAGGAATGACTATATAGTCAATGATATTGTTATAACCATGAATGCTGTTAGATGAGTACTAGAGTTATTGGGGTGATCACTTTGTAAGGTACATAAATGTCTAATCACTATGTTGTACACCTGAAACAAAGATAATAATGCATGCCAGCTGTACTTGAAAAATAAAAAATTATTTAAAAAATAATTACAATAAAATTGTTGTAAGAAAATCTATGTGTTACCAAGCATAGGGAAGCAGTGCCCTGTACAGGTAAGAAGCCTGGTTTCAAATACTGGCTTGGTCACTAACCAGGGTGGAAGCTGAGTAAGTCAAACCTCTGCATGCCTCAATCTCTTCTGCAGTAAACATGCAAAAAATGACACCTTCCTTATAGAGTTTTTGAAAGGATTCAGTGAGATAATGCACATCAAGTGCTTATAACAGTGCTTGGTATATAGTAGGTACTCAATACATGTTTGCAGTGATGATGGTCTCAGTGATGATATAAGCAGGGCTCCCCAGCCCAGAAAGTCCAATGAGCAGATCAGAAAGCGAGATTCTTCCCAGTCTCTTGGGGAGGCTACCCTCTCCTCGTTCTGCTCTCCTCCTCTCAGCTTCCTTTACTTATGCACATTCCACCTGGGCCAGACCAGCCTCAACCCTATGGGAACCTTTTCAACCTTTTCAACTAGACTCCTTACTACCATCTAATTAGAGTAACAGAAACTCTTCCATCAAATTCTTGAAAGAGAGAAGCTCATTGATATCCCAGTTTATGGACTGGTGTCCTTGGGTCATTGGTAGGAAAAGGCATAGGAGATACAATCAGGACAGCCGGAGGACAGGGTGAGGGGCCATGGATTCCCTTCCAGGTGGTGAATGTTCCCCAAAGCATACTGCAGGAGGAACTGCATGTAGAAGGAAGAGGAGAGGCTGGCCTTGAAAACAGATGAGCCTGCCTCATATGACAGGTGTTTGCCAAGAGTGAAAAGCATTTGTACTAATGGCTCTAAGGTTGCTAATCAGAAACAACTGGTCGATGTTACAGGGAGACAGAATTCAACTCCATGCGGAAGACCTTGAACAACTCTATGACTGGACACAGAGCACAACCCCTTGGAAGGTAATAAATTCCTTATTACTAGAGATATTCGAGTGTTTAATCACTTGTGGGAGATGTTGGGTATTGATGTAACATGTGGGTTGGGGGAATAGATGAGCATTTGGTGTACCTTATAATTGTGGGAGTCTCTGATTGTATCTGAAAATTGCTAAGGTAAGAAGTCCAGGAGGGCAAACCTCATTGAAGGTGCCGACCCAAGGGCAGGAAAGATATTCATCAAGCTGTGCCCTGCTCTGACCCTCCTTGACCTCCTGTAAGTTTCTAGTCATTCTAATCCCATTTAGAGAAACCTTGCCCTGATATAACCAGCCCCAAAGCAATGGCTTGATTCAGGTGTGTTTTCTCTTTCAATTATTTTTGAGTTGCAAAGTATTTTATCACTTCTCAGAGTTTCATTTAAGCAGCAAGTCTCTTGTTGCTGTTATAGTTTTGAAGGAAATTCTAAATATAGAATATATAAAACATAGAATATAGAATAATAAAAATCCTAAAAATGTAACCTGACATTATGAAAAGAAATAGGTCCTGGATGGATGTCTTTTTAGAGGTTAGCACACCATGTTGGTGGAGGGCTGTCTTTATTATATCCAGTTTTGATAGCCCAGAGGCTCCAAGCAATAATATCAACCTTCCAAACAGCCACCTCTTTCTTTCCCTCCCACTGCTCAATTTCTGCTGCAAGGAGCTCAGAGGCAGAGGAGTCAGTGCTGTCGACCATCAAAGTTTGGTGAGCTGTGTGTTTCAATACACTCAAGAACTGAAAAGTTAATCAGTGGAATTGGATCTACGTTCGGTCTTGCCCTTGATCCCTTCCCATCAACTTTGAAGAGACAGGTTAATGTCATGATGAAATCACCAGGTGTGACTTGGAGAAGCATTAGCAGGTTTTGACAGGGGCAGTGAGGCATACCCTGAGGAAAGAGACGTTCTGTGGACCATCAATTCATTGCTGCCCACAGCTGCAAAACAAGTACGTTTTCTACAGGTGGAAAACTACCAACCTGCTTTCTCTGACCAATCTCACTTCCTTCTGAATTTCAATGATCCTGCTAAGTTAGGTCTTCTCCAATGCATGGGGACTGTTGGTTCTGTTTTAAAATTAGTAGTTCCTAAAGCAGATGAACCCTATAAACCATCAGGGAGTACTTCCTATTGCTTCTCCCAAGGACATTCAAAGCAGCGAAGTGAACTAGAAACAGTCTCTGCTTCATCACTCTGGTTTATTATTTGGTTTTGCCGATCACCTAGCCTTTTCCTACTTTGCCTGCACTTCAGACAGAAACCTTTCTGCAGGCCAGAGGGAAGACTGATGGAGTAAACACAGGAGACAGAGAGATTGGGCACAATTAAAAAATGTGGTATCTGTCAGTCTAATTATTGACCAACTGAGTTTCTAGTTTACAAAGTGCATGAAGGTACGCAGCACAGCACTTGGCACTTACTGCAGAATCTACCTTTTCCTTTGCAAGGATGTCAATGCAACCATTATAATCTGGGGCAAATACAAAACTATTTGGTTATCAGAAGATATATTGTCATAGAAAGCACTGTTAAGTCCTGGGTAGGTATCGCTCTCGGTCTCCCCCTACCCCTGTGTATACCTCCTTATAACACAGATGTCATGCCCCGCTGAAGATGGCACAGTTTCCACAACTGCAAGCACAGGTCACTGCATGATGAGCCCGCAGGGTCATGGGCATCACACACTCCCACACACATGAAAAAGTCTAACAGAAACAAAAGTTTCACAGACTGGTACTTACTTTTCCAAAGCAGGATGCACTCTGATCTTTTTTATTTTTTTTCCTAATTTTTATTTTTCAAAAAACCTGGTGGTGAACCACTAAACTGACTTCATGCCCAACTTGTCATTCACGTCCCACAGTTTGAAAAGTACTGTATTTAATGGTCTTCATTGATTTCTTCATGGTATTAATAATCAAATATTTACTGAGTATCTACCATATGATGGGCACGTACTAGCTACGGGAAAATGTCAGAGAGGCTTCCAAGTACATGGGCGAGTTCTGAGGAAGGGTCAGGTATTGTTTAAAGTCCCTGCGGCTGTCAGCCATCATGCCTGTGAAGAAGGTCCTGGGATTTTGCAGGAAGTCTGGGAAATGACCTAATGTGGACCAGGCCAAGTTGTGCTAGGCCCTGAGACTCCCACATCCTTAGCTCAAATGCCAGCTCCCTCCAGGAGCTCTTTCCTCCTGACTTCTGCTACCTCTGTTTAGCAGTAGCCACACCATTTTCCTGTTCTCTCCTCAATGCCGGCATTTATTAGGTTGGATTTTAATAATATGATTGTGAATCTCATGTGCACTGACAGCACGGGCAACGCAATTAATCCGAACAATACAAAGGATCATTTTAAAGAGTCCCAGGACATTTGACGTGAGCCTGAGAAGGTACGTTTCCATAATGAGCTCAGTTATGCTATTCCAGGTAGCTCTCTGTTCCTTTTCCCACAGCTGTGCATTTGGGCCGGAAGGTAGATGCCAGAGGGCCAGGTTTGTCTGAAGCCATTGCTCCCGGTATTGAAAGGGCCCCCTCTGAGGAATGGCATGGCTTCTGATGACTTAATGCTGGCTGGTTTCCACCTTCAGACTGCTGTGCTATGGGCCCTGAGCAGAAACCAGCAATTCCTTCAAGCACCCATTTCTCAGGTATATACCAGACCACAGGGCGGGCTCTTCCGGTTGAAAGATGAAAAATGGCCTCGGCTGTCTGGAAAACTGCTGAGAATTTCCTGGGGGTTTTCAAAGAACAGGTGAAGGGAAGGGAAAGCATGTGTCAGATGAGTGTTAGCTGTGTGTAAGGCACCATTGTTCACATGCATAATCGTGCTTACTCCCAATAGTAAGCCCCTGGGAGAGGGCTTTGGTAGAGCCTTTTACAAACGAAGACCCAGAGTGGTTAGACCATGGCTCCAAGTTACCCGAAACATAGAGTAGCAGCCAGGATTTGCATTCTGCCAGCTGGACTCCTGGCTGAAGCTCATTTCACTAGGCCATGCCTCTCTCCCTGTCTTTATTGATAGGATTTGAAGAGAAAAGGGATATATTTTTTAAGAGGACAGGAATTCATACGGCAGAATCATTCCAGAACAGGGTGCTGTAATGAAATGTGTTGACAGGGTACTTGGCGGGGATGAAGGAAGCTGGCTTCCTGACAGGGATTTTTATAAGGTTGTATTTTCTTTTTCATCACAGGAAGTGTGAAAGAGCATTCGATGATTCTATGATGAATTAAGGCATCGACAGTCTGGCAGCCAGGAACTGGCTGTATGACATTTAGCAGACCTTAGAAACTCCCCATGGAGATATTGCTGCCGAACTGCCTTAATTAATGACGCATTTTGTGCTTTCCAGAATAAAGCCATGTGACTGTTGAGATATGATGCACATGTGCACAGTTCAATCCTGTTAGCTAAGGTGAAAACTCCTCCCTGGGTGTGGATTTTAGTGGATGGCATTTCAGATCGTGTCTCCCTGGTACGTGTGAATACAGAGCTGAGACGGCACCTTCTCAGTGGCAGGAAAAGGTGTTCTGTGGGTTTCCCACTGGACTCCCAGTACCAGTATGATAATCCCAGGTCACTGAATAACTAGCACTACTCTTCTCAAGGCAACAACCCAACAACAAGCAACATAGGATTAAATTATTCTATACAATTGAAACCTTTCCTAATGAAAAATAAACAAGATTTACTGAGAAAACAACCAGCCATAGTGCTGAACTTAACACTTCTCATGAAATGAAGATTAATTTCCTTGAGAGCTTTGGGGAACTTTCCATGCCTTGATAGTGTGCCTTGTTTTAGACTGTACATATTATGTACATTTTTAATGGACTTTTCCCAGTAAGTATGTTCTAGCACAGCACTTTTCAAACTTCAGTGTGCCTGGGATCCCGTTAGCATGCACATTCTGAGTCCTTAGGTCTGGGGTGGGGCCTCAGGGTCTGTTTCTAACAAGCTCCAGGTGCTGCTGGTCAACAAGTGACTTTGAGAAGCCAGGACCTAGAGCTGTGGTTCTCAAACTTCACTGCACATTGAAATCGCTTAGAAAGCCCTAAGAAGTCAAGATGTCTTGATCTCTTTCTGCCCCAAAGATATTCTGACTTAATTGGCCTGGGTTATGGTCTGGGCATGGGGAAATCTTAAAAAGTTCCCAGGTGACCATAATGTGTACCCAGGACTGAGAACCTTGCTCTCGTGGGTGACCTTGTCTCGAGAGAATATGGGGGCTCATTTCTGGTGTGACCTTTGTTGCTCTTGAGTAAGTCCAGCAGCAGACAGAGTGAAATGGAGTGGGAACATTCAGTAACCTAGCCTACTAGTATTTACACCATGAAAAGTGGTTAAATTATATGCCCAACAAAATTCACACCTCTGTTACTGATGCCAAGAACCAGATTTTGGACCCGTATTTTACTGCCTGGTGTAAATAAAAGAAGCTTGCATAGAGTAAAGAGCCAACTAACTAAAAAGGAAATCTGTAATGAAATGATTTTCCTGGCTATGCCATCTTTTAGGTTATACTAGCTCTAATTAATTCACTCCTGACAGGAGTGCATCTTCGTTTGTAAGCAGGTTGTAATTATGAAGCTAAGCTTTTAAAATTTTTCCTCTCTAAAAGCATCATCATTTGCGCATACAGCATGTGCCTGTCCCCGAGATTAGGCGTCCTCAACCCACACAATTCCAGTAGCACCCACAGTCTCCCACCCTCTCAAGTTGTGAGAAGCCAGAACACCTCCAGACATTGCCAGAATGTCCCCTGCTCGAGAACCACTGCCTGGGATCAGAGGAGGTTTCCATTTCACTGCCTCTCACCGTCACTATGACTGTCTTAGTGTGGGAAGCTCTCCGGGTTCATCTGATACAGATGAGAGCGATCTCAGCCAGGTAGGATGGGGCCCTTTCCTCGTGAGCACTGAATTGCCACCTTAAGGAGTGGAACTTTCATGACCAATTGAAGTATTTAATTGGATTTTATTTATTCACAATAACAAGGTAAGGTCAGAATAATTTACAGTTCTTATTCCAAAATGAAGTTAACAAGGCCACTTTGTCCTTGAGAAGAGCCCATCCTTGTCAGCTGGAGGTACTTCCGCTTTCCCAGAACTGCCATGGCTCCAATGATAACTGATAGGGTTCACTTCCTCTACCCCATATTAGAAAAAGTTTGAGTTTAATTTTTTCTCTTATTGAATTCTAAAGGCTTCAAGCACTTGTCATATCTCGCTCTGCCTTATCTGAAACAGAACTCTATAAAGTGAGCATTCTACCAAATATTTGTTGAACAAATGAATTCTACAATTGTTCAACAGCTTAAAGTGAAAACTAACCAAATGGTGCCATTTCTTTATACCCACGTCTGCACAGAGCAAGGATCATTTATTTTCTAAATGGTTATCCTTGCTTCTGATCCTAATTCATCAATTAGGTGGGAGATAACTCCAGCTTCACTGGAATGTTCCATCCCCAGATGAGCTTGTTACAAACAAGAATACTGATGAAAGACAGGTGAATACTGTGATTAGGCAAATCCACATCTCTTTAGTGTAATGTCAGGGAAGCCTCAGATGCCTCTTCTTCAGGTGGATCTTTTCATGAGTCTAGTTCTATTGAAGTAATGACGGCTTGGGTCGCCATAAAGAATTTCACAGCAATGAAGAGCTGGACAGTGAAAGGAGAAGGTTTAAGATATCTGCCACAGTAACCTTTCTAAGGCAGTAAGAGAGCTGAAGGCACAGGCTTGATTTCGGGGACATACATAAAGAAATAGAATTGTAATATGAAAGCTGTCAAGTTGTTGGGAAAACCCAGTAGCACAAAAATATTTTAGCTATGTCAACTGGAAGTCGCAATAGAGGAAACGCAATTGTTTATCTGTAATTTGGAGAAACCCCTATGTCATTGCCAAGGTTTCCAGACAGGGCAGGTTTCGGCGGTGGCACACCCAATTGAAAAAACACACGTGGAGCCGACATGGGGGACCATAAACACACCAGCAAGCAAGCCACTTCATTGCGCACCTGGGACTATATATACGTATTCAAACAAAAGTGGCATCTTGCCGCATCTGCCCAGTAGCAATTGTTTAGGTTTTCATGGTTACATAAGGCGGTACATGTGCAGTAACTGTCAGCCCCAGGAATTCCTCAACCCCAGACAGGGACTGATTATACCAAGGTCAAGACCTCTGGGGACTGACACCCTATTCGGCTCTCAGGGATGGTATCTGCTGCTCTGTTGAAATCCTTAGCCCTTTCCCCCTCTATTTTCACACTTTGGGCACAAAAGATACTCTAAAAACTGCTTGGTATTTGGTGAGAGGGCAGAGGTTGGGGTTAAATGGGACTGTGGTCATCATTAGACCCCTGGCCCAGAAAGCATTGCACCTTACTTGGCTTTGGTTCTCTCTAGAACAAGCCTGAGATAGGGGTTAGTGTGCAAGTAGCCTGTTTGGGAGACAGTAATGGGAAGTGTGGTGATGAAGCCGGCGGGTGGGACAGGGAAGGGGGGGAGTCAGTAAAGGGTGTGTGGCTCGGCAGCAGATTGCCACTGTTGGCCAATGGGGCTCAAACCTCTGAGGGACTCAGCCTTGACATTCCAGTGGGTGAGGGGACTCAGGATTGGGCCACCAACCCCCCTAGCTCTCAGGGGTTGAAGGTCACTCCTGGGGCATTCACCTCCTGCCACTTCTGGCCTGCCTTGAGTATGCGTGGAGCCTGCTCGTGTGGCCTGTGGACACTCTCAGAGGGTCACCAGAAACCATTGCTGTGTATGGTGGTCAGAATAACAGCTCCCAAAGACATCTGTGTCCTCTATGGTAGCTGTATCTCACTTCATGGGGTGAAGCGAGTTGGCAGGTGTGATCAAGTTAAGGCACCAGAGATGGCAAGAGGGCCCTGGACTATCCATGTGAGCCCAATTGAGTCACATGTCTGTTAAAGTGGAGAGAACACCTTTCAGCTGTGGTCAGAGGGAGAGTGGACTAGGGAACGAGGGTCAGAGGGACGCAGCAGTGTGGGCTGTGAAGACAGAGCAAGGGCCATACGACAAGGCACGTGAGTGGCCTCAGAAGTTGGAAAAGGCAAGAGATGAGAATTCTCCCTAGAACCTCGTTACAGAGACGAGACAAGACGGAGGTGACCTCTGTGCAGTGGCCCCTAGGTTGTTGATTTCTTCACCGTAGACCGGGACCTGTTAGCTCAGCAGCCAGCCGGTGCCAAACTCAGAGTTTACACACTGAATGGCCCAAACCAGTGGCTTTTTAGCCAGCTAGAGCCTGCCTGCTCTGCAGACCTTCTGACACTATTCCCAGCATCTGTTAGCCGGTGGTAGGATAGAGCATTGCGGTTAGAAAACCTCCCAGCCTCTGGGGCTGCTCTCTGGAACTCTGCAGCGGGCCCTGCATGTTGCTGAACCACGTCACCTGGACAGGTAAGTTCCCTCTTGGATACCCTCTTCCCTTCTGGGCTGGATTACCTCACGCCGTGCAGGGCTTCCCCCTCATACAACCCTGTCTGAGCCCACCCCTTACAGCTGGTCATGGGCTACCACCACTGGTGGGTGGATCTTTTTCCTTGAGCATTCTCCACATCCCCCAAACCCCCACAAGCCTCCAGAAGCAATGCGACCTTGCCAACACCTCGATTTTTGCCCAGAGAGGCCCCTATTGGAGTTCTGACTTCCAAATTGTAGACAATAAGTTTGTCTTGTTTTATGGCACTGAGTTTGCAGTGCTGTGATAGCAGTGATAAGAAGCGTTTGTTGCTGCAAATAATTCAAATGACAAAGCCACTTTTCTATTTACATGTGTTTGCTAAGCTTTGCTAAGGTTATAGCATGTATCCCAAATTTGGAAAGGTAATTCCAGCAAAATTACAAAAAGGTGAACTGGCATGTGTTCATGATGGTTTAGGCCCCTCGCAAGGGGCGTTTGGAGGCTTTTGGGTAAGTGTAGACTAATTATACAATTGGAAGTGTGTTTAAATGGAAACGCCGAAGTGGTGCTTTCCTACCCTTGTGCCTCATTCCGATCTGACCCTTTGTCTGCGGAGTGGCACGTCGTCAGTTCCATGCTGGTTACAGCAACTTCCAAACCTTTTGGTGGCTCCCACTTCATGAGCAACTGGTCTTCCTCCCTGTCAGACCCCCACACCGTGGCATCCTTAAGACGACCTGAAAGTACCGTGCTGTCTCTTGCCTCTGAGCTTTCGTGTGACTGTGCTGTCGGCCTGCACACCCCCACCTCACCCTGTGCATCTGTTGTGTTCCCACTCCTGTGTCAATACCCAGATGCATGGTCATTTCGCGGGGGTCGCTAAGTGGAGTAGATGCTCCATCCTTGGTCATCACCGAAGCTTCTTGCACTTAAACCTCCCCTGTAGCACACAGCACTCTGGATTGTAGTCATTTGTCTGTGAGTCTGTCCATCCTAGCAAAAAACAAGACAAAGCAACCCCCACAAACCCCCATAAAAAGGAAGCTAGTCGATAAAGGGAGACTAGTGGATGGAAGTTTTCCTTACCATATTAATGTTGAGTTCCCTTTAAAATTTTTGAATAGCAGAAACGATCTCTGTACAAAGCTAGAACTTGAACTAAGTCTGATAATTCTAGAGATACAAAGAAGGATCATTGATGTAGGGCAGAGCGAGTGGCTCCACCCAAGCGTGCTGTCTCACCTTCCCAGGAGACGCCTGAAAGTCCCATATGTTTCTGTGTATAGGACACCCCCTTGTCTAAGACGACCCCTACTTTTCTAACCCAACATTTAAGAAACCCTCTCAACCAGTTACTTCCATGTATAAGACAACCCCCAGTTTTGGGCCTAATAATTTTAGACAAAAGAATCATTTTATACATAGAAAAATATGGTAAAAGGATTCTCTCATCACATTTCAGTGCTCCTCAAATCTCTCTTTAAAAACAAACATGACACAAACTCATGGTGTATGTACGTCTTCGTCCGCTCTGGGTCTCTTTCTTAGAGGGGTTGGCTGTCCTCAATGTCCCCACTTCCTCACTGCTCCCTTGCCAGCTGCCCTCCCTGAAATCTCGTGTCTGCCTCCATCTCTCCACTGACGTCACTAGTGTTGAAGTTGCCGACACCCTCTGACTGGGCAGCTTCGGAGCTTTGACCTTACCCGAACGCCGCATCTGTAGGCCCTGGACTTTCTTCCTGGGTGGCTTTCTCCTGGCTTCTGAATGATCGCACACTCTGGCTTCTCTTCTGATCTTGAGTGTTCCTAGTCTGCCGCCTCGCAGGCTCCTGTGCCCTGCCTGTCTCTGGTGCTCAGGGGGCTTTGTTCTCAGCCCCCTCCTGTCCCCCATCTCACCTCTTCCTTCTCCTTCCCTCCCACTCTCCACACTCCTCCTGGGCAAGGTCCTCCACATCCAGAGCCTGACCCTCCCTCCACAGCCCAGTGAGTCCTTACCACGCATGCCCAGCCAGTTCTCTCCCCTGAGATCTGAACCCCCCACCCCATGGCTGTCTCCACCTCTGCCCCTTGCATTCCAATTCTTCCACGCTGAACTGAGTGTCTGCGCCTGTCTCCACCGATCTTCGTCCCATAACACCGCGTTCCCTTTCTTGATAAAGCCATGCTCCAGAAGTCACTGGAAGCTTCTTCTTCTTTACTATTCCCTCCACGCAGTTAGGACATATCCCATCGATTTTGCTCTCTTCCATTTTTTTTTTTAGAAATCACTTCATTTCTTGCTGCCTCTCAGGCCCTCATCGTCTCTGGTTTTGATGACAATCAGAACCATGTCCTGTTCCTCCTGTCTCCCATCCTGCTCCGTTGAAGCATTCTCCACCGTGCCCAGCTGGATTGATTTCTTTTTTCCCCCCATAATTAAATGTGACCCTGCTGCCCTGCATATAAAAGCCCGTAGCTGTCACCCTGTCACCCCACGGTCTCCTGGGCCTGGCGCCTCGCCTTGCCCAGCTCATCAGACCCCTGTGTTCTTACTCAGCTCTGAGGGAGCGGCATGCTGGCCTGGTGCTCATCTTTGTCATCTTTTTCTAGAAGGCTCTGAGACAAAGATTTGAGTGCAGAAAGTTGATTGCGGAGGTGATCTGAGGAGGCACCAGGAGAGTGAGAAAGTGTAGCGGGGAAAGAAATGATGGCAAGTCAAGGTTAAGCAGGTTACAGTGTGGGTGACTCAGACTCAGCCCCGCTGGGAATGACTGGGAGCCAGTACAGAACCTGCCTGAGAGCGCCAGGGAAGCCGGCCTCCTGACCCCCCAGCTATTACTGGTGAAGGGCTGTCCCTGGAGTCAGTCCTGTGCATGTCCAGCCTGCCTTGCCAAACTGGAGTGTGCTTCTGAGGCCTGAGCAGGATACGTCCCTTCTCCTCACACCGAGCAGAGTGGGGCTGGTGGTGGGAAGCCATCACCATATCTGGGAACGGTGGGTGGCACGAGGATATGGGTGGGCTGCCGGCAGTGTTCACCACAGGCTCCCTCTGCGGTGTCCCTGGAGCACTCCTACGGCCCCATCATGATGCATGCCATGTGTCCATGGAAAACGTGTCTGCTTATTACCCTGTCCCTCCCTGGACTGGGAACATCACAAGGGTCGCATCCGTTGCACTCTGCAGATGGCTCGTAGTAGGTGTGCAATGCATGTACACTGCGTATAGGAAGGAAGGAAGGAAGGAAGGAAATAGTCTGAAGAGGTGAGATTGAGGGTAAGGGAAAGAGAAGATTATGGAAAGAAAACAGTGAGAGACAGAAAAGTACGATCTAGTAGGAAGGAAGGTAGTAAAGAAAATTAGAGCTTGTGCAAAATAGCCTGAGGTGAAAGGAAGACTTGGAGAGACACCCAGAAGACAGGGATTTCCTGTGCAGGGCTGCTTCTGCAAACCACTCTGCAGCTTGCCAAAGAGACGTCCACATTGCAAGCCCTGAGACAACAGTCTGTCATCCCACCTAGCAAAACGGAACACACGTGGAAGAAAAACACCTTTAAAATATTGCAGGCCCCCAGGTCCATCACCAGCTCTCCACCCGGGTGGTAGAGGGACAGTTATTCCTGCCGGCTTCCACAGTTATGTCCACATTCCTGATCCGCACGGGTCTGGAAAGCCTCCTCTAAACCCCTCAACCTCTAACAACCGATGTGCCTTCACCTCCCCAGGGAGCAGTTACAGCCCTCTTCAACACCCAGCTTGCTCGGGAAGCAGTTGTTACCTTAATTAATGATCTATGAAATCGTCTTTAAACACCTTGTGCAAACAGTGTGGCAGAGTATGAAAAAATGCCAAATGACAAAAGGGAGCACGCACTGTTTGCTGTGTCTCTTCTCCAAAGAGAGAAAGAGCTAAGATTATGGAGCTTCCTTTCCAAGGACAACGCAAAAGGACATCTGGAGGGATTTCCAGTCTCAAAAGTCTTTATAAAGTAGCTTCTTTTCAGTTTGTGAATTGTTTAATGGCTGGCTTCTCCACGTGCAGTCACTAGGGTTAATGTCCCTGACATGACTGTGGACACATTAGTAGCAAGGTATGAAGTGATCGTAGCTCTGTTCGTACCGAAAGGCATTTGGGTCGTGCTCTGAGTCCCTCAAAGTGTGGTTCTGTGGGCTGGCAGCATCAGCTTCCGCTGGCACCTACTTGTTGGAAAAGCTGGGGCCCAGGAATCTATGTTTTACCTGGGCCCCCTGCTGATTCTCCTGTGTACCTTATGGTGAGAAATACGGATATGAAGTAGCAAGTTCAAGGTGGAGTCCCTATACCAGCTCCACTCTGAACTGTTGGTGGCAGTCTGCAGCTGGACAGGTGCCTTTGTCATTGGTTATTCTCAGTCCCTGTGTTTATTGCTTGTCTAACTAGTGAGGGTTCTTACATGCATTCTTCCAGCTGTAGTAACAAGTCCAATATGAAAGTTCCCACTGGACTCTTTCCAGAATGGACAAAATCGTTGTTCTCTTTAACACTGTCTGACTGCCTTCCCTTTTCCTTTAGCAGTGAACATTCTGTATACCTATTGAACCATACATTTTAGGTGCCCATCCTAAAAATAAGCTTTCATTATCACTCTTCACACCATGGTACGGTCCCTAAACAGGTGTGATGCAGAACTTAATTATTTCCTACCCACATACAAGCATCTTCATCTTCCAGAATTTGCATATTAATTCAGAGTCTGAACTAACTGTTTTCCGGATGCGGACCCTGCCTTAATTCATGCATGAAGCATCATAGATCTTAGGTAGGGCATATGGCGTGTGGATCCACACAGTTTATGACTTAATGGACGAAGCCAATGAGATTTGGTTTTCCTTCATACTCAATTGAGTGTGCATTTGAATAGATAAATCAAATTTTCAAAGCTAGGTTGCTGTATAGAATGTGCCTTTTTCTATTGCAAAGGAAAGACAACTGGCCATCACCCCATGGGCCCCACCCATATATGAATTATGCGAGAATGGACTCTGCTAAACTTAGCGTAACTAAAAGTGCTCTTTTGGCTTAGTGGGCAGCTGTTTGCAAGGGAGTCAATCTGCATACAAGAAACAAAATAATTAAGACAGTTTCATATTGAGAAGTGTAGCCCAAATGATGTTCTAAACCAGGGTTTTCTCTACTGTAGCCACTATCAACATTCAGGGATGGACAATTCATTGTTGTGGGGGCTGTCTTGTACATTGTAGGATGTTTAGCAGCATCCCTGGCTTCTACCCACTAGATGCCAGTAGCCCCCCTCCCTTGGATGTGACAACCAAATAGATCTTGCCACACTTCCCTTAGAAGGCCAAATCACCCAGGTTGAGAACCACTGCTCTAAGCCTTTGGAAAGAAAGAGGAAAAAAAATGGCGAGAGAACTTAAGCAAGATTCTCCAAGGTTGACCCTCCTTTGATTATAGCTCCATGGGCTCCTCATTTGCTTAGATGTGTTTGGTTGATGAGGCTTAGTTGAGGTGGCATCTGGATTTCAACAGCCTTCTTTCAAAGTCAGTTTATATTCTAATTAAGGTGGAAGGGTCTTAATGGGTTCTGTACCTTTGGGAAAAGTGCCCTTGTACTTAAGATTTAGATTAGCCACAGCCAGAATCAGTGGGAGGTAAAATGGAAGAATTCAGCTTGCCCCTAATTCTGCCACTCCACTTGTTTAGACACTGTAGACTCTACAGTGTCGAGTCAATGCAGGAACTCATTATTTCAATCCTCTGATTACAAAAATAGCTGTACATGGGTCACATCTTGCTGTGCAATCTATTTTCCTTTGTGGGAGAAAGGAGTGAACTGGAAGGGGTGTGTAGGCAGCCTGCTGCAGCTTTTCTAAGACACTTGATTTTAATTTGTAGAAACATGTTTCCCAATCAGTTCAGCAAAAGCTTCATTACCCAGAGTCTGCTACATACCTTTGTGTGCAGAAAGCAGGCGCTAAAATGAGCAGTCACTAAACAACTTACCATGTGCCAAGGCTTTCTTTACTCATGGGGCTCATTTTATTCTCACCACAACCCTACAAAGTGTCCATTTTATAGATGAAAAAACGAAGGCACAGAGAGGGCTTTGTTTTCTGTTTTAAGTAGCCTGCCAAAGTCACAGAACTGGTAAATTCTAGAACCTCCATTTGAAGGTTTGTAGCTTAGCCAGTCATTTTAGGAGGTGAAAATGGCAACTCCTAAGTTCAAGCCATCTCTCAGAATACCAAGCACAGACAAGATTAGTCTGAGACCATGATAAAGTGAGAAACAAGGTCACTTCATAATTGTGTCTAAGCACAGAAAGAAACAGGGTCACTGTGCCACCTGCAAACTACTTTTACTAAACATCCTGCGCTCAGTTACAATGAGTGACTCTACTTTGTTATCATGTACAGTTTTATCCTCACTCTATCTAGTCTGCCCTCCTATAGGTAAGATGTATTGGGATACCGAGTCATAGAATTTCTCATGCTTTCTGACAGCATCTGATCCAGAGCAAACCCTTGCCTCCTGAGGGTTTGCTCTCAAATCACCCCATTTGCAGAGACCCCCTCCCCATGGCTCCTCATAGTACGCATGCTTCTCACTGCAAAGAGTAGGAAACCCCACTCGTGTAACTACAGGCTTGTTCCCGGTGGCTTTTGGTTGAAGGCGTTGACACCTGTTTATCAATGTTGCAAAGTTAGAAGTGGTAGCCAATTTTCTAAACCAGGATAAAAGAGATGAATACAGTCTAGAAAATGGGCCAAATCTAATGAGAGGACAATTTACAGGACTCCAAAGAAAGTCCTTTATTTAGGTTAGAAAAAATCCAAGCACACAATCAAGAGGTGATAAGATAACTTGACAGCTATTTGTATTAATAATAGGGGGAGAAAAGCCTTGGGAAATGAACAAGCACTAGCAAGGTCAAAATGAGCCAGAGGTGGAATATGACTACTTAAAATCACTACTATAATTTAATGCTCTATTAAAAAACACAGCCAGCATGGGCATAATACCACTCTTCTGTGTTATGTGTCGATCATGTTCTTTCCAGTTTAGTGACCCACTCTTCCAGAGGCTCACTAGCAACCTAGAGAAAGAGCAGTTAGTGTGCTGAGTGGTTGTACACCATAGTGTAGGAAGGACTACTTCTGTTTATTCA
Source organism: Lyroderma lyra (assembly GCA_004026885.1). Lineage (NCBI taxonomy): Eukaryota > Metazoa > Chordata > Mammalia > Chiroptera > Megadermatidae > Lyroderma > Lyroderma lyra. Next base: position 234,379 of record PVJL010000520.1, on the reverse strand, counting down.
GAAGACTCGAGAAGACTGCCAGCTGACCACCCTAAAATGTTGGAGGGCATGTTTCCAGGAAGAGAGGAGAAAAATTTTTACCCCTAAGGAGGGGGAATACTGGTCTGACTGGAGATGTTCCAGAGCCCCATGGGTTTCAATAAGCCACTCCCAGGTGACCATTTGCTCTGGGTCCTTGTCTCCCACCCTTCATCAGTGAGGCCAGGTGTCCCCTTGGAATGGAAGATCTAGGGCCTTGGAATGTCAGGGAGAAAAGCTGTGGTGCTTCTGGACTTGTGAGTGCAGAAACAAAGACTGTTTCTAAGTTACTCCTCTCCTGGGGCATTGCACTGGGGTTTGAGGCTAAAGCCTGGAGGCAAATAAAGTCTTCATTGTCCTTCCAGGTTTATTTTCCTCCAAGAGGTCAAAGGGTAGATGAATGATCGGTTGAAAGCCAGATTCAGATATTGGTAAAGTGTCCTACATACTGTCTCCCAATACCATTCCAATTTTATTGTCTTCTATAAAACATGCACCACAAATGGGGCAAAGTGACACATGTTATGAAAAGGAACAAATTAGGTACTGTGGAAGCTTGAAGAGTGAGGTTATTTCAGCCCTGCGTAGGATTTGAAAATTATCTTTTGAGAAATTAACAATTTAGCTAAGACTCAAAGGATAAAGGAGTGGGGAGGGGAGAGAACAATCACACACCACAAATGAGTGCTGAATTACGTTCCCAAGGGACCATCATTGGAGATGTTTTGATCAGGGCCTCCCATCCTTCCCCTGTTTTCTAATCAGGTTAAGAGGCCCCGAATTTTCTTCCCGCAGAGGTTGAAATCTAAAGGGTATGTTGACATCATTCCTTTTAAAAGGTGGCTTATTATTAGGTGGCCGAAAAGCCAGAACCATGTACTCAAGAAGCCACAATTTCTGTTTTGTCACTGAAAATAAAGAAGGGCTATGTGAGCAACTGGAAACACGTAAAATCAGGCACATTGTGAGATGTCACATGTGGTGTGGCCAGATGTAGAAGGAAAGGGAGAAAGAAATGCATGTGAGGCTTTCAAAGCCCTCATGGGGAAGTCGTTAGAACCATCACATGGTGAGAAAACTTCTTAGTGGAGCGGATGGAGAACATAAAAATAGGATTTTACTGCATAGACCTGGGGCATCAGCTCCTAACAGACGGGGGTGGGCCCAACCCTAGAGATTTGCAAGTTCTGTCAGTGAAGAGCTGGACTTGATGGGAGCTGAGAAACTCTGCTTTGAGAAAAGTGACACTGGCCACTTTTTGAGATGTAAACAAGATAATCAAAGCAAATAACCTAGTCACAAATTGCCGGGCCCCACCTTGAAAGTGACCCCCTTTCATAATGCAATCAGTCACTAATTCCAGGCATTGTACCCATTCAAGAAAGTGTAATCTCAGGAAATGATCTGACACTGTACTTGTGTGGAATAGAAGATACCAGATCAGAGGTGTGTGGTGTGTGTGTGTGTGTGTGTGTGTGTGTGTGTGTGTGTATGCACACGCATGCGCACGAGGGGGGGATGGGGGGAGGGAGAGAATGAATCATAATGTTAAGATATCAAATGTGAACTCAGCAGCAGCAGCAGCTAAGGTCATGAACGCTAGAGCCAGACTGCCTTCATGTGTGGCTTTGGCATTTTTCTTAACCTCTCTTTTCTATAGTCTCTTTATCTGTGAGATGGAGATAAGAATACTGCCTTTATTATTGGCAGGATGACTGCTTAATTCAAACAAGGACAATTTTGATAGGGGAAAGTGTCACTAACAGACAACATAGCTTTATAATGTTAATTATTATAAAATGAAAAAGCATGATCAAACAATAAAGCAGTTATGGACTTATACCATGCAGAAACTAAAACTATTCAATCATGAACATTCAGATGTTCAAGAGCAAGACTGCTCAGCCTCTATTTTGTTTGTTTCATGTCCACCAAACCAGTGATTTTCCATGTTTTTCACTGACCCCAGCAAGTGGTGGCCTAGTGGCTTCATGGATTTTGCATGCTGTATCATGGACTAAAACTGGTACCCAAGTGGCCAGCAGGACAGCAGAGTCCCACCCCTGACAGAGACCAAGAGAAAGAGAATCATTGATCATCCCTAGCCTCTTGGGTCTGTGTGCACTTCATTTTATCAGCAAGCTCCCTTCCAGCTATCCTGGCAAGAGAGTGTTAGTTATGATATTGCTTCTGGAAAGGGTAGGAAAAGAGGCCAGGGATAGTGAAGATGGCTATGTTTTAGATTTCACCACATGCTAAAGTGAGAACTAGAATACTGCACTTATATACACCACAAGAGTATACCAGGTGGGGTCAACGAAACCCATCTCAGTTTGTTTTAATGCAAGCATTAGTAAGTGCTTTGTTTAAAATGACTAATGCAGGACAAATGCTAAATCACACAAGGCATCAGGAAAAATAGGCAAAACAGGACTTTCCATGGTGAGCAAGGCTGTGTGATCACACTATTCACAGTTGTAGGGGTTGAATCAATCACTGTATAGGAAGTACCTAGGACGGTTCCTGGTGTAGGGTATTATCAGTACTCAAGCAGTAGTAGCTTTTGTTACCATTTCTTTTCTTATCATGATTCAGACTCAGAAAACTTGAAAAGTGCTACCTCAGAGAGAAGGATGCCATATCCTAAGAGACAAATAATTGGAAATGTCTCCCAATCTGTTTTTTCAAAATTCAGTCATCAGTAACAATAATAGCCTTGACAGCAAAGGTTCAGCATGATTTGTTTTGCTCCCCACCTCCCCCTCAAATCTTAACTTTGTTAATTAAACTTCATATTTCATTGAGCCATTTTGAGATATACAATCAAACTCAAGAACACCTCAATGTAAAACACATAAGCCTGGATTTCTCAAATATGTTTTTAAGAAAACAAAGCAGTGACTACAACCATGTACATATATGGCTAAGGTTGAAGAGAGGAAAAACTGATAGCAAGGCAGTCCAGGAATTTGGAGGCCAAGGATGGGGTCAGTTATCTCTGTGGATATTGAAGACCCTCCAGGAAAGGTGACATTAATAAGAGTGTTGGATTGATATTGAAATAGGTACTAAAGTCATGAACTAATCAGGAGTGTGGCTAGAGGCTGGTAGATAAAAGCAGTGATAAGGGAAATCAGGATTTGACCTTGACAGGCTCTGAAGGAGCTGGGTTTGAGGCAGAAAGAAGGCAGGATAGTTCAGGCATTCCAATGAGGAGCGAGAAGGACATCTGAGGTGGGTGACAGTGGTGGGCATCAAAGGGAGACTCTTTAGAGATGCCCCATAGATCTAATTGCTTGCCAACCCTACTGGCATGTCTCATAGGCATCCAAATTTAACAGCATTACAATGGGACTTGTGAGTTCTTCCTCCAATCTGCTTCTGTCATACTAGTTCTCATCTGAAATAGTTACACTGCCCACCCAGTTGCTTCATCCAGAAATCTAACCCATAGTCTTTTCCTCATGTTTCCATGTCAAATGCATGCTTACAACCTATTGGTTTTACCTCCAAAGGATAAACCACTAGAATATAAATTTCATCAGGGGATTGTGTTTTGTCAGTCCTATTCAAGAATGTATTCTAAGGATGCAGACAGTACTTGTCACGTAGTTGGAAGCAAATACTTGTGGAATGGGTGACGGAATCTTGAATCTGACCACTCCACTCTATTCCCCTGAGTAACGCCTTTGTCTTAAGTCCCCAACATCCCTCACCTGTAATTCTATAGTAGCCTCTTAACTAATCTGCTGCTGCTACTCCTGATTCCCTGAACGATCCACGCCATAGCCTGCTATTGCTGAGTTGAAACTAACCAGTAGATTTTATTAGAATAAAAGCTGTTCCTTTATACTACTCTGCAAAGTCCGTACGAACCTGAAGAGAGTGATTCCTCCAACCTCATCTTCTTCTACCTTGTCTGTCTCATTTGTTACCACCTGCTCTGATACTGCCCAGATTTTCCCAAACTTTCCTTATCATAACAAGACTCTTAGGGACTCTTATGAAAAGCACTATAGTAATTCTCAGCAATCTCCCTGTAGACTCTGATTCATAAGGTTTGGGTTAGAACACAAGAATCTGTACTTTTTACAAGCACTCCAGGTGATTCAAAGGTAACATTAGATACAGGTACAGCCTAAGAATCCTCCCCCCCACTAGTGTTCCAATTATTCAGAGCTGAGAAGCAAAATGAAATTCACTTTCCATCTCTAGTCTAGGAGAGTGTCCAATCAGCAGCCACCAATTATGCTAAGCTAGGGAATTCTGGGAACATAATTTATGTGCTGAAATACCCTCACATTCTAGTAAGATTTCCTGGGTGGCACAAATAACCTCAAACTTGTGCCACTTGATGCTAAACTGCTGTGGACAAGGTTGAAGGAATGGTTATCACCAACAAGGAGGAGAAAATTGAGAAAGGCTGATATTCAACAGTGTACAGCAACGAGAGAGGGAAAGAGAGTGAGTTTCAGTTTCTTTAGGCTAGGGCAAGACAGAATGTTCCTGAGAGGTAGGGAGGAGAAAGAGGGCAGCCAGCAGCATACCAGACTTAGACGGTAACAATGTGTCATGTGACCCCAATTTAGGACTTTTGAAAGATCCCCAGGGTCTTCTAACTTGCAGGCAAGTTTGGGAACCACTGACCTAGAAATTTTCAGCCATGCATTTTGTACCTCAACCCTGGACAGTGTCAAGTTTGGATTTTTGCATTCAAGTTTTAAGATGATGAGATCCACCCGGTTGAATTTACCAAGTTGCAATCAACATGATCGGGTCCTTGTGGGTATTTACATAAAGCCAGAGCAATTGATGAAAAAGTTACAGCAGTTATGTGCATGGTCACACACATACACAGATGGCCCATGTTCAACACAACAGGATTTTAAAGTAATTTTGTCAGATTGAGCACGTACTTCCAATAATGGTTGCCAGATAAAACACAGGGCTCCACATTACATTTGAATTTCAGATAAACAATAATTTATTAATATAAGTATGTCTATCCCACATAATATTTGGGACATACCCATATTAAATATTGTTTATTGCTTATCTGACATTCACATTTAACTGTGTGCCTTCTGTTTTCATTGGCTAAGTATGACAACCCTGCCCCAATTCTAAAGGACCAACCTGAGCAGCAATTTGACACAGTAGGAGAGGTCAGGACACAAATGCCCTTAGCCTCTTGCTCATCACGTGCTCTTCTGTCTTCTGAGTCACTTCACCTGGTTAACAACCCCCTCGCGCGCTACCTGACTATCTGCGCTGAGGTCAGCTGTACCTTATTCTGCCTCTTCTGTCTTCTTCGCAGCCGCAGGAACTCCTTGTGTTGCCTGGAGACAAAGTTCACCGCTGCATACTCCAGTAAGGCGGCAAACACGAACAGGAGGCACACTGCCATCCAGATGTCAATGGCTTTGACATAGGAGACCTGGGAGAGGGAGGGAGAGAGGCACCATGAAACTCGTGGGGAAATGCGAGGCTCAAATGTTGTGAGCAGCAGAATACCTCTGGGCAGTGCAATGAAAATTACAGCTCCCCCCACACACACACTGCACTGGGCCCTTGTATCTCCCTCAGTGTAGCCCCCACCAGCTCAAGTAGCCTCATCCCTGAGAATAGCTCCAAAGCTGACTACAGGAGGTTCCTTGATGAGAAAACAAAAACAAAAGCACAACTTTGAGGTAAACTAGAGTGGACACTGTTCTCAAAACTGCTCATTTCCTTCTATTTTTCTTAACATTCAAAAACTAATATAACTCAGATCATCCCAAAACTTGGATGACAAATAAACTCTGTATGGTCTTGGGTCCTTCAAAACCCAGTTTGTAATTTTTCCTGATTCGTTGATCCAAAGTGGCAGGAAAACACATTTCATAAATGGTTTGAAATGATCATAATTCAAGAATATTGAACCGAAATAAAACATTGGTGCTCTCGCCTGGGAAGGTGTCTGGGTAAAGAGCAAACTTGTATAACCTTTCAGTGGTCGGTTGAGTATTTAGTACATCTTATATATAATGTGACAAAGCAGATTCTGAAAGCAAATGCTTTCTACTTGCAATGGAAATGTCCCTCATCTCACGCAACTGCCAATTATTTTTAAAATATAAGGAAGAAAATAACTAGATATTGTATTGGACCCCAGACTACAAAGAATGCTTGTCAAACTGCCAACTGAATACATATTTCTAGTCCTGATTTTTCAGTAGGGTTTCCTACTTTTTGATAGCTGACACTGAGTGCTTGGCAACCAGTATTTTAAGTATTGTAAGTATATTTTCTAACCATCACAGTAACTGTATCACCCCCATTTTCTGATGAGGAATCTGGGGTACCAAGGAGTTAAATTATTACCCAAGGTTACAAAGCTAAGTGGCAGAGCTAAGAATGGAATTGGATCCCTGTCTGACTAGTGGATTTCCTTTCCAAAACACACACACACACACACACACACACACACACACACACACACACACGTTTGATGACACAGTTTCCATATTGCACGTCCCTGTCACCTTTATAATGAGCATCTCTTGGGTCATTTCCCTTTCTTCTAATCATAACTTCCAATGCTTGCACCGTGCTCTGTACCATGAGCAGTCATTCTGTTATATGACATGTTAGGTGATTTTTAGTTTTATTTGCTACAAAAATTTGGGGGGCTATGAACATTCTCCCCCAAATTATTCAACTGCACCTATGATTATTTGTTAGATCAAATTTTAGACTGGGATTATGGGAGTAAATGATATGAAAATAGCCTTTTGACTTAGAAAGTTAATAGCAGCACAGAGGATGTAGAAGCCAACTCCAGAGCAAGATGGCTTCGTAAGAACCACTGCCCTGTTCGTCCCATGGTCTCTATAACTTTGCCAAGTAATTTAACCTCTTTCTGGCCCCCTTCCTCATCTGTATGTGGGACCATACTAGTACCTGTCTTAGAGATTTGTGTGCATAAAATCACTTAATGTATACAAAATGCTTAGAATAGTGTCTGGCGCAGAGTAAGTGCTACAGAAATGTTTGCAATTCTTTGGCTACATAAGGGTGTGATTTTGTTAATGGAGAAATTTTGGAAGAGACAGAAAAATCAACACGGAAAATACAAACCATCCACAATTCTAATATATTCCAGTTATTATTTTTAACCACCTTCCTTAAATAGTTTGTTTGTCTCAGTCGATCGGAACTACTTGTCATTTTCACATAAGCTGTGACAAAGTGCTCCAGCACTTTGTCATCTTTAGCCCTGTGAATGATCACTCTTCTGACCTGGGGTGCTAGTCTCATTCTTTCTGAGTAACAGATACCTCAGAATCACTCAGGACTTGGCTCAGAGACCAGATCCCCTGGGACACCTCCCTAAGCATTCTTGCTTTTGCGCATCTGTGTCAGGGGCCACTTTTCCTTGCTACCTTTTCACTTTCTGTTGAAGCCGCTGGCTGTTCCTTCTTAGTCTCCCCGGTTCTCTGACAATCCCCACCCCCCCAACCCCGCCACTAGATTGTAAGCTGCTGCTACTTCTGTTTTTAAAATCTTTTTGGACAGGCCCTGTGTAGTATTACTCTTTATATCGCCAGCACAGATTCTGACAAATAGTAAGCATTAGATATGTGGGATGGATGGATAAATGTTTGACTGATGGGAGGGAGGGAGGAAAGAAGGAAAGAAGGAAGGAAGTTACTGGCCATCTTTTCATTTTTATGCTTTAATTTCAGTAATCCTATAGAACTATGTATTATTACCCACAATGCATATATTTGATATTTCTGAGAGTGGACCATTAGTGTGTTTTAATTCTCTCAGCACATTTAATATTCCTAGAATGTTTCTTAGCTTAATAAGCAATAATTTGTCTTGTCTTTGCTCTTCTGGAACAATCCTATTGTAATAATAGAACATAACTGATCACAGCATTCCCCATTATATATTATTCAGATGGCCCATAAATGTTTTAAGACCCAATAATGAAAGGAATTTGTCAATGCTTGAGATATGTCCATACCAAGAGGTAAGTCCAATAGAGCTGACCGTCATTCCCCGCCTTCCTGGTGTTTACAGCAATCAGTAACTTGTAGGCCATGTCCCCACCTCGTTCTGGCCATCAGCAGGCCAAGCACGGATTTGGCTTCTTTTGTAGTGAATCCTTTCAGTCTCTTAATCATTTTGGTTGGTCTCTGAGTTTGCTCCAAATCACGCACATCTTTCCAGCACTGAAGTGCTGGTATTAAATGTATTATTCACAGGGATTTAGAGGGTGTTGTGAGACAGCTATCACATATGGTGTGATGCCCCTTGGTGCTGGTCTCTCAGGATCGAAATGTCTTTTTGTTGCTTTTACCTGGCTCTGATGTCAGATTCGCGCTCTCTGGCTGTGAATCCTTAGATGTTTCTAGCTCACATCTTCCCCTGTCACATTCTTTTTATGATTCTTGGGCTTACATGATCCCTTCCTGAGCTGTTTTACAATCTTGCAAAATAGTTTTCAAAGGTAATTAAGCCCTCAAAATGCTATCATGATTCACTGAGTTCCAGGCATATTTAATTTAGAAATATACACATTGAAGGCCCAGTATGCAGAAAGCACTGTACTAGGTACTGGTGGGAGATGGGACAGAATGTATAAGGGTAACTAAGATGCACATCGTTTCTTCCTAGGACTGTCTGGACTGCACTCCAGGAAATTCCATTTATACTGTGCTCCAGAATTTGTCATTCACATAGGTCGGAGAGCAGGGAATTATGGCCTTTGGGTCATATCCAGCCCACCACATGTTTTATAAATAAAGTTTTATTGGAACACATCCATATGCATTCACTTACATATTGTCTGTGGCTGCTTTTGCACTAAAATGGCACAATTGAGTAGTTGAGAAAGAGGCCATATGGCCTGCAAAGCCTAAATTAATTACCACGTGGCCCTTTACAGAAAACATTTGCCAGCCCTTCACCTAGAGACTACGGTGTTGTCTGCTTGGTCCTGGGGTTGTATATCCCAGTGACCCCACTTGATACTTGAGAAACCCATGGTCTACTGAGGGAAACAGTCAAGTGCACACATGAGTAATAGGTGCAAAGTGGATGGACCCACATGCGAAAGTAGAGCAAAGATCAAAAGGCTGATGGATGTGGGAAAGTCAGGAAAGGCTTCATTCCTGGATGGCATGGCATTTGACTTCAGGCTTGAGGGAATCCAGGGCTTGGATGGGTGCAGGAAGCTGTCAAAGCACACCCATGAGGATGGGAGAGAGTAGGGGGCTCAGGGGTGGTCAACAACCCAGGGGCAGGACATGCCAGATACCTGGAAAGTGCATGGTGAGGTTGGACAGTCTGGCTGGGCCAGCACGTGGAAGGCCAGGCAGGGGCTTTGGATTTCAGACCTCTGGGAAAGATAATCTAAGGATGGTTTTGAAGTATGAGTCCTTTTCAAATTCTGAGTTTCTTTGTCCCCAAAACAGTAGTCTTAGCAAAAGCAGACATTTGTCTTCCTGATAGACATTTACCTTCCCTCCTCTTGCCACTTTCAACTCTATACAGGTCCAGTTCTCTTCCAAGCTTTCTAATAGCATCTCTGAATCTTTTGCTGGGTCTTCTTCTGTTTGTTATTTGTGTTCCTTGCATGCTTTTCTCTTCAGTGTTCACTTTTATCTTCATATTCTCAATGAATTCATATACTCCTATGAGTTTTCTTCCTCTGTGTGTGTGTCTGTGTCCATGTGTCCTATAGTAGAGATCTTCCTGGGATACCAGTAAACTAGATTTTCCACTTCAGTTGGATCCCCAGTGAAATTTGGGCAAAAGTAATAAAAGCCACTTCAGGGCCTCTAAAATCTTCCACTAAGTCCTTGGGACTTAACCTTTTGGCCGCCATCTTGGATGCCACCCATTTAAGATTCAATGCCATAAAGTGGAAGAAGCTGGAACCCCTAAAACTCTCAGGGCCACCCACTCCACAGTGGAGTGTAAAGGGAATGAGAAATAAACTTTTATTAAGCTGCAGAGATTTCAGGATTTTGTTTCCAGCGCTCCCAAATCCATCACTCACACCCGAACTGTCACCAGCATTCCTGTGCTAATTCTAAGTGCTGTGAGCTTTTGCAAAATCAGACTCATTAAATGCCCCTTCTTCTCATTCATCTCACTTGAATCTTTCTTCCCTCCAGCAACCCTCGATAGTTCTTTCCTTGCCTTTATCTCTGATATTCAATCTCTTGCAAAAGCTCACTCTTTCTTTCTGCAAAGCACCCGTGGGTGGGTTGACTCTTTTGTCTCCATTTTAAAGATATCACTACAGCTCTGGCCATCAACACTTATACCTGCTTATTATAACAACTTCCTAACCAAGCTCCCTGTATTCAGTTCCTTCCCCTGGCACTTTATTCTTTTGCTTCTGCAAGATTAAATTGAAAACACCAATTTTTATTTTGCAACACACCTACTTAAGAACTATTCTGCTGCCCATTATGGGCTCTAGTATCCAAGATCTCACATAGCATGTGTCCACCGTAGTCAGTCAAGCTGAGTCCATTCTTTCCTAACCCTAACTTTGTACTTTGTTTGGGCAATTCTACTTACCCCTGGGGAAGCCCAGCCGACTCCTACTGAGAATCCCAGTGATTCTGGCAAAGGTGACATTTTACACCCCAGGCAATTACGTGGCAATATCTGCAGATAATTTTGGTTGTCACAACTGGGGAAGGTGCTACTGGTTTCTAGTAGGCTAAGGTCAGGAATGGTGCTGAACACCTGGTATGAGCAGGCCAGTGCCCACAGTGAAGAGTTACCCAGCTGAAAATGTTAGTGATTCTGAGGTTGATGAATTCTGAGATAGAGAAAGCCCCCACTTCCCAGCCCAGGTATCAGTGTCTACCCCAGTGGCACTCAATTGTGGGTGATGTTGCCCTGAGAGGACATTTGCAATGTCTGAAGATATTTTTGGTTGTTCCAACTGGTGAGTGGGGTTTTGCCACAGGCCTCTAGTGGGTAGAGGCCAGTGTCTATGTCACCAAAGACAAATCTTTGTGCATATAGTAAGTGCCACGTGGTTTCTATTGATTGACACAATTCTTCAAACCATATATAAATTCAAATTCTTTTCACAGTCACTGCTTTAGATGAAAGCTCAGCTACCAAAACAAAAACAAAAGCGAACTAAAGGAAAAAAAATTAGCTTAGGTCTTTTAAAGATGATAGCTCGTGCTATCCAGATTACGCTTGATTTATATTTTTCACTAAGGGAAAGAATGCTTATTATTCTCATGACTTTGCAGTTCATATAGTTTACAAACATTTCTGGTGAAAAAGGAGAGCCAGTCAGGTCGCTCAGGTTTTTGCAGCACTAAATAAACTTTTAGCTGATATTTGAACAGATCAAATTAGGTAGTGGAGTTTGTAGCTCATCATTCAGTTGTTTTGGTATCATGTTGACATTTCTGTTAATGTTCTTTGAACACTATCGGGGCATTTTTAAAAACCCTTCAGTAAGTTTTCTTGAGTCTATTTTTTCATTAATTATATATTCAGATCAGTTTCAAAATGGACAATCAGGCCATGACTTTATTTACTTTACTCCTATAATTTGTTTTGTCTGTATTCAGAAATGACAACATTTCCTGAGTGATGAAGCCAGTTCATAGTTGGGCCATTTTCTTGTTCTTCTTTTTTTAAATTTACCTGTGGGATGGGCTGTTTTCTACCTGGTGTTTATCCCCAGCACAGAGGAGTAGACCACCATTCGATAAGGATTGCCTAACTGTCCTTACAGTTTGGCTGTCCACTGCACTCCTCATGGGCAAGGCACAGCCACGTGACATGTCCCAAGTAAAACATATTCACATTTCCAGCCCCTTAGGTCAAACCCCAGAGAGCTGTGACATTCCTTTAGCAGCTAGGCAAGGAGGACTGGCTATGAAAAAGTATAGCGAGAAGTTCTCTACAGTAGAGAAAAATCACAAGGGACCGACCAACCAAGTGCTATTTTTAAATAGAAGAGCCACAAAAGGAAGTTTGTAGGGCACTCTCAAAATACTAAGATATTTTTTCCGTCTTTAAGTGGAATGATCTGTCACACCCACCTGCTTGAGTCAGTGTTTAATTATTCACAAACTGGGCATATCAACCATTGCTAAACCAGAATAGAAGCTTCTGTACTCTGTACAGTGTGATTTCTTTTTATCTAATTTAGAGGGAACAATTTTAATTAACCTTGATGAATGCAGTTGAAATGAAGAGACACCTGTTGGTCACAGTAGCCTGACCCATGCTTTCATTACATGGACCAAGTAACTCCCATCAGCTTCTGTACTGAGCACTGTGAGATTCACCACCACCACCACCTTCTCATTTTATGGGACAGAAAAGTGGGTGTATTAAAGGTGTGTCTAAATCTTACACAGCTAGCAATCAACAAAGGTAGAAATGAGAATTCTGGCTTTGACTTTCTGTTTTTGTCTCTTACCTATGTTCAGTCACTATAAAAACGCCCTCAGAAAAAAAAGGGATGGGCGATTTAATCCTACTGCAAAGATTTATGGTGTACAATTTTATCTTTACAGTTTCACTGCCAGCGTGCCATTTTTGTTGCCTAATTAAAGAGCTCACATCTGCTGTTTAATGCCAGAAAAATCAGATGTCCTTGGCAGAGAGGGATGGTGGCAGCACTGACTACCTGGCCTGTCCCAGTGTCACCACTCCCACTCCATGTTCTTTCCCTGTTTTATGCTGTTGTTGGGTTCTGGGTAGAGTATTGAGCAAACACAACTCTTACGAGGGTGCTATTTGCAGAAGTAGCCATTGGGTGGCAGTGCCTCCAAACCTGGTATCTGCAGGAGCCAGCTAGTTGCAAATGGTGCTCCTGAGATCCCAAAACTTTCATCGGGATAGGATCTGAACAACCTTAGGGGAGCACTCAGTTTGTTGAGTGTTGGGTGGCACACAGGCCTAATTAGCTTATATCATTTCTGTCTGTTATGGTGTTCAGAAAACCTCAAAGTAGCTACTGCAGCTCACAACCCACATGAGTTTTGTGAGCGGAGGAGTGAAAGGAGGATAGAACTGCTGGCCCTGACTATCCAAGGGACACTAGGTGGTGTCTACCATTAGAGGTGCCATCAGACTAATCTGCATAAGGGTACCCCCAAGTGTCAGCCTTCTGCAAATACAGGCATCTGGGGGACAGAGTCAAAGTGAGGAGGGTGTGGCATCTGGAGGAAGGGGAGGAAGCAGGGCCAGGGAGGGTCTTCTTTCCCGTGACTGTGTCTGCCATGTGTCTCCTCACGTTCTCAGCTGAGCCTCACCATAGTCTCCTTCCTGTGGCTGCTCCTTCAGTGACAAAACACATGCAGTACAGGGATTCCCAGACAAGAAAAGGAATGAGGATGAGGTGGGAGTCAGGAGCAAATCGCCCCATCGTGTCAAAACAACCCCAACAAAGAAAGGGGCCAATTGTATCATCTTGGTATTGGGAAGACGACCATGGGCTTTGGGGAATAATGAGACGACGCTCCCCTTAGTGGAGGTTCGTGTAGTTATTGCACACACACGTGTATGTGGAGGGTGGAGGGTGAGAGGATGGGAGACTCGGGAGACTATAAAAATAGGAAAGAAAAGCTTTGGAGCCAGGCCAACTTGGATTTGAATCTTAGCTGAATGACCAGTGACCTTGAGAAAAATTACTTAGCCTTTTAGAATCTCAGTTTCCTCATTTTGAGGTAGGGCCCAGCGATTCCAACGTCATGGGGTTGTTGAAGGATTGAATAAGACACTTTATGTAAATCTTAACACTCATTTGGCAGACTGTAGACACTCAGTCACATTGGTTTGCCAGGGATGAGCTCTTGAAGACATTGCATAATTCAAAACGTGCATAATTCAAGGCAATTTTCCCTGGAGAGAAAAATGTAAAGTGGAGTTTGTTGTATTTCATGTTCTATGCATGCATTAAGACTTTATTAGTATTTTTATATTTCCCTAGTGCAAATTCACATAAGCTAAGTTCATATAAAATGGAACCTCATCATGTGTCAGAGGGGCTGAGATGTGCTATTACAAAAACGAAACAATGTGTTTGCTTCGCCAGCACATATACAAAAACAAAAACCAGCGCCACCATCAACAGGAAGCTTGCAACCACACAGCTCCATGAGTTGTCTCCATTAGAAATAGAAGAAGGCCGAGTTTCCTCATTAACTTGACCAAGGTCATGCCGAAAGAGACTGGCTGAGCTGCTTTTCTTGTTGACGCTGGCTTGACACCACCCTAGGCACTCATTAGTTTGCTGACCCCTGTGGAAACGTCTCTCTCTAGGGAGCAAGTCAGGAGAATTACTGACTTGCTCCCCACAAGGGGACATTTCCACAGGGATCAGCAAGCCAAAGAGTTTCATCAGATGACAACATGGGACGCAAGAGGTGAGCAAGTATGTGCAGCATCTACAACACAGCACCACAGCACCCCTGCAGCCAGGGACATACTATGCAAGTGAGTGTGTAAGACGACAGATGAACACAGTTCAATGCTTTGTCAATCAGCAATGTGTGCTGTTTGCCTTTCTTTCTTTGTTCCTGGGAAGTTTCATAAAGACAAGTTGAGTCCAATCTTGTTCTCTGGACTGAGGCTGAGTGGAATGGTGGAAAGGGTTTATAGTGACGACAAAGGTTTTCTCCTGTTTTTCATCTGCGGTTCCCCACACAGGGGTCTTAGTGGGAGGGAGAATATGGAAAAGCTGAGGAGTCCCCACCTCCCACACTGGGCTTGCTGACTTGTGATTTCCAAGATGGATGTGTTCCCTCAAGTAGGATGAGGAGATCAGACGAGGAAGGCAGCACTGGCCAAACCGCTTGTCCCCAAGCCTTTCTGAAACTCACAACCTTAACAGAGCGAGTGGGCAGGCTCTTCACTGTCCCCCCAGCAATCACGATGGCATGTCCTGGTGCAGGCCTGATTCTGAGACGATCACTAGGTAAGTTAGGTAGGTAGGGAATGGGTGGTTCCAGGCTACCAAATGTCAACAGCCTTTAGAATTCTAGTTAGGAGATAGAGAAGCCATTTCTTCCAGAACACCTAGAATCCTGTGATGACCAGGGTACATAGAGCTTTCTCCAGGTGCTGAGCTTCCCCACGATGTATCTGAAGCCTCTGAGCGTTGCGATGCTCCATCCTGAGGATAGGGACTAGTGTTTCTTCAGTGGAGGGCCAAAGAGTATTTCACAATTGAGGATACAGTGTGAGATATTAATTTCATCGAATGGTGAAGCTTTAGCACACAACCCCTTGCCTGTGGCCTGTTTGGCATCAGCTCTGTGCTTTAATGTCAGCTCCCAGTGGAGGCAGCAGATTGGCAAGGATGTCTCCATGAGGCCACCTCGATGTGAGACCCTGGGCCCTCATGGCGAGTGCATGCTAACCTAAAGCTCTTGAAGCTAATCAGCTACCTACTGTTTTGTACCATCCAAAGCAGAACTAAAATGGAAAAATTTCAGGTCCTCATCATGCTCCATGTTATGTGGGGGGCGCAGAAAACAAGAAAAGGAGCTATGGGTCATTCAGAGATTGGGAGTTAATGTGGTACAAAGGCCTCTGGCTGGGCTGGTGATCCCATTTTTTGTTAGTGAAAATTACCAAAGATCGGGCCTCTGCTGTGACCATTTTCTGTAGCGGAGCAGCATTTTGATGCAAGTCAGCTCTGTGCCTCTCTCCTCACCAGAAAAACCAGAAGCACAAATCACCCACTAATAATTAGATACTTATTTGCAATAGATATTAGCCTGTAGGAGTCTGTTGCTAATTAAAAAGAAATTCTACAGTCTCTCTCTTGAATGAAATGACACAAATAAATGTGAAAGCTCTTTGAAGGAATAAAAAAAGGCCATGCCATCAGGAAGCATTTTTCTATTTCAGTACGAAAGTGTGCAGACTGCTAATAAAAAAGATAAATTGTGAACGCAAAAAGGTTTTGATTGGGCTCATTGAACACATCAGTTTCTAATGTATCAGTTGCATATATCTGCTTCAGAGACTTTAGATCAATTGCGGTCCCTCGGTGGAAATCAATCCTGTAGGATTATACAAACTAAGAGGAGGTAGCAGGGCGACATGGGTCTTGCCTTTGCTGCTGGCTGACTGGTAGACTGGGCCACATCATTTGACCTTTCTGGGCCTCAGATTCCTTCTTGAGAATAGAAAGGGTTTCTTCTAGTCTATGATTCTCTGGCTCCAGGAAGAGAGAAAGTGAGTGATGAGAAAGGAAGCTAAGTCAACAGCAGGATGGGGTCCCTGTTGCCAGGTGATTAGGGCCATGAGTCACAGCAATAGCCTCTTGTCGCCCTCTGCTTTGACTTCTCACCACCTTCAGCATCATCCAATAATGTGGGTCCATTGAACGTCTCAGTGTGCCAGGCAGAACTTACTTAAAATGGAGAATTCCTTACTTCCAAACAGATGTCTTGGTGAAAAGCCCTTCCATGTGTGAGGCTCTGTGTAGCAGATGCCCTGAGTTCACCTGTAAATTTAGCAGGGAAGCAGCCTGTACACCATCAGTGACTCACTCCAAGCCCTTGTACCCCTTTGCTTCTCTATCTAAGAGATGTTTCTGGCACTGTAATAACTTTCCCAACTTGCATGCAAGGAAGCCTAGAACACTCCCAGGGGCAGCCAGCAGCCATGCATGGCTGGGAGTTGGTGGATAAAGACAACAGATTTCCGGTTACTTGGTGGGACAGGTCTGATGATCCAGTTTTCCAGAGGTTCCCAGCAGGACTGAACCCTAGTTGCCCTCCAGGGTAACCAGTTGAGTAATACACAGATTGGCTCTTATCCGTTCCTTGTTTACACTCCACACACTCTCACATGACCTTTCTGAGACCACATCCCAAGTGAACTGTCTGCATCCAAATACTTGTTATAGAGTCTGCAGTTTACTGAAAGGAATGACTCAAGCCCAGGGTTAGATCAGGGAAGCCTGACCCAAAATGATGCCTACTGCGTCACGCCCTGTACAGAACCAGGCTGGCAAACAAACTGCACCTCCTCCTGAAAATTCTGCTCCTACTGACAAAAGCCCTGTATCTGGCTGGTTTGCACATCAGCAATAAAAATGGAATGTCAACACAGTTCAAAAACCAATCTGACGAAGTAGCTATAAAATCAGTTTGGGATCTACATTACCCACATAATTTAACACCCATCACTTCCTTTTCTGCTCTGCACAGCTAGTTTTAAATGGATAAAATTAGAATTGTGTATCTATAACAACAACGAATACTTCCTATCTAATATGAGGCAGGAATGATTCAGCATACAGCAACCCTCTGGAGTCAGTGAAATGCCCAGAGCCCCTTATTTGCAGAAACATCATATAAATAATCTGTCCGTTCCAGGTATGAAGTTTGTGAGGGAGATTGAGTCACAGTTATATTTTGAGCCTATGTGGATGTAGATAGTACAAAGGTACAGATTACTCTTGTTGACAGGTCATCAATTTAAAATGTTCACAGCATTGCACTATAAGATCAATGCGGACTTAGTTTGACTAATGCATGCAGCTTTATAAAGTGGCCCCCAATGAGTCCTGCCCCCTAGTATTCATATCCTCGGGTACCCCCTCCCCATGGATCCTTCTCTAGTTGGTCCTTCATGTGAGCCTGCCGTCCTAGTTGACCCATTGATGTTACCCTCCTGATAGACCCTGGAACAGAAATCCCAGTTAAGTTGGGCCTGGATGCCTGACTCACAGAAACTGTGAGATTGAAATGTTGTTTCAGCCACTGAGTTTGGGGGCGTAATTTGTTGTGCAGCACTAGATAATTAATAGACAGTATCTTTAGCAGAGGAAAGGAGAAAGCTGAGAGATAAGTTGTTTACTCTGGGCCTCACGAGTCCAGAATTTAAGATTTGATGGTTTATTTTTGGACTTTTTAAAGAGGAAAATTTAGTTAAAAATAATAGATAAGATACACATCTTTGTGAGGATAATTAATCAGAATAAGAATCATAGCATAGCATAAAGAATGTAGTCAATAATATTGTAATAACTGTGTATGGTGTCAGGTGGGTACTAGATTTATTAGGGTGGTAGATGGGAGGCAGGTTGGGGGCCAGGGTGAAAAGGTGAAAGGATTAAGAAGTACAAATTGGTAGTTACAAAGTAGTCATGGGGATGTAAAGTACAGTATAGGGAATAGGAGGGCTGTCTGGAAAAAATCCAGCTATAAATACTTCTATTTTTTCTGTTACGTGGCTGGATACTTTCCACACAGCCCTCGTATAGTCACTAATATTGTGGTACAGGGTCAGATGGTTGCTGGACCTATCATGGTGATCACTTCTTTAGGTATATAAATATTGAATAACTATGGTGTACTCTTGAAACTAATACATAATTAGCTATATTTTAATAAACATCTTTAAGAAGGGAGAATAAGAAGCATAATATATTCATTTTTAATCTACTCATTCAAGTAGGCTCCCTGCTTGAACATGTATAAAGTAGCTATTCAAAATGAATTTACCTGTGCTGGAGTGCCGGTTGGCAAACTACTGCCCATGGGTTAAATCTGGCCTGCCACCTTCTTTTGTAAATAAAGTTAAATTAGAACACAGCCATACCCACTCATTTGCATATTGTCTATGGCTCTTGATTCTCTATTTATAGTAGTAGAGTTGAGTAGTTGCATCAGAGACATCCTACAGCCCAAAAAGCCCAATGCATTTACTATGTAGCCCTTCACAGATAAAAAAAATTATGAACTCATGATCTAATCATATAATTCAAGCTAAGTACCATCCATGGTAGTCTGAATTAATAATGTTCTCCATATTTTTATCAACATAGAGTGTAAAATTGGATAATTTATATTCCAAAGCATTCATTACAACGTTCTTTTTTTCTGGAATCACTTAAATCATCATCTCAATTTCTTGTTGCCATTATACAGATACGGGGTTCCGAAATGAATTGCATATTTTTAGCAGTCAGCAAACCACTGTGAGCTGTTTCTATGTGTGAGATGCTGAGAGATACACAAAGGGAATGTTTGGTCCCTGCCCTGGAGAAATCTGCTCTAGAGAGGTAAAGGAAAGAGACTAGATGGTGGCCAGGCCCTCTCTCGGTGCTGGGTTGGCGTGATAGTAAAACCCATTAGCACCAGTATTCAACTTGGAGGATACAAATCAGGCCTGCCACTTCCTAGTGGTATACCTTGGGCAAGACACGTAATCACTGTGTGCCTCAGATTTTTCAGCTGAAGAATGGGGACAGCAATGAGCCCATCTCATAGGTTGGCTGTAAGGATTGTGTTAAACATAAAAGAATAAGCAGGTAGTGCTTAGAAATGGGTCTGGTGCTTTGGAAATGCTCAAACATATTAACTCTTGTCATCATGGTAGAGGTGACCTCTTGCACTCCCACCTGGCAGTTAGAGTTGATGCCTTGAGCACTACAAATTAGTTAGATTAATTAATGGCTTCATCAAATGTAGGATCTTTATTAAAGTTAAATGTGAGAATCAATCTCATGTGACTTCTTTCTAGATGGAAGTGCTTGTGAAATTTCAGGCACCTGCTGTATCTTGAAATCAATGATATTCGTGAGGGACTAGCTTTCCTTTGACTGTTTTTGTTTTAAAATTATCCTTTGTTCTGAAATGGCTCAGTTTTCCCTTTTAAATCCCAAAATGTTAATTTCAGAAAACTGGGCAAAATGATTCCTGTGGAATTTAAATGAACAGGATGCAAACTGTATATCCTCTCAAATGCTACTTAGAGATTCATTTACACTTTTATAATTCATAATTGAATTTGATCTTTTCTATAAACTTTTGTTGGGCTCTATCCAGTATTATGACTCATGGTGGTAAGAATGGAGGCATTTCATTTATGAGTAACATTATGAAAATACTAAATTTGCATAATTTTCCCCAATTTTCTCTAGCATTCTGAAGCATGGTGTTACCATCAACAATTACTATTATGTATATTGTGTAGGGTACATTGATCTTTCAAAAACTTTTTAATAGGTAATTCATTCTATCTCCGTATCATATATAGTTGTGCAGATACCGAGGACAGAGAGCTTAGGAGATTCTCCTCATGCCAAAGAACTAGGTGAGAGCAAAGACAAGCCTGGAGCAGGATTCTTGGTCCAACCTTATTTCCCCTGTGACTTCACCTATTCATTCTACTTTTAACACTAGGAATAGTCTTATTGTACTCTAATTCTTTCCACATATTTCCTAGCATCTTAGATCTAATGATTAATTGGAATGTGTGATTAACCACAGTGCTTCCTATAATACCTCTGTCCAGGAGATTTATGCCTATGGAAGGGGTTCAGACAAGATGATCTCTTAGACCCTTCCTTGCTTTTGTCTGATCACTGGTAACAAATTTTTAAGAATGTTATTAAATTTATTGGGGTAACATTGGTTAATAACATTATATAAATTTCACACATACAACTTTATATAGTACATCTTTGTATGGTATTGTATGTTCCCCACCCAAAGTCCAGTCTCCTTCTGTCACCTTGTATTTGACCTCCTGTACCCTCTTTGTCCTCTCCACATCTCCCTTTCCCTCTGATAATCCCCATGTTATTAGTATCTATGAGTTTGGTTTTTTGTTTGTATTTTTGTTCATTTGTTGTTTTGTGTTCTATATCCTACATATGAGTGAAATCATACAGTTCTTATCTTTTTCCATCAGACTTATTTCACTCAGCATGATATTCTCAAGATCTATCCATGTTGTCACATATAGCAATATATCTTTTTATGGCTGAGTAATATTTCATTGTGTGTATATATATATATATATCACATCTTCTTTATCCAATCATCTATTGAAGGACACTTCAGTTTTTTTCTAAGTCTTGGCTGTTGTGAGTAATGCTGCAATGAACATAGTGGTGCATATACCTTTACAAATAAGTGTTTTCAAATTTTTCAGGTAGATACTCAGAAAAGGATGGCTAGATCATATGGTAGCTCTATTCTTAATTTTTAGGGGAACCTCCACACTGTTTTTCATAGTAGTTGCATGAATTTCCATCCCCTCCATCAGGGTGTGAGGGTTCCCATTTCTCCACATCCTCTCCAGCATTTATTATTCCTTGTCTTGTTGTTAATTGCCATTCTAACAGGTGTGTGGTGGTATCACATTGTGGCTTTCGTTTGCATTTCCCTTACAACTTGTGATGTTGAGAGTCTTTTTGTATATCTGTTGGCCATCTCTATGTCTTCCTTGGAAAAGTGTGTATTCAAGTCCTCTGGTCCTCTGCCCATTTTAAAAATTAGATTGTTTTGTTGAGTTGTATGAGTTTTTTACATGCTTTAGATATTAGCCCATGGGTAACAGATTTGTGTTATTCAGTGTTAAGATGACTTGTGCCATGCCCAAGTGCTATACATGATCAAAGACTATATAGACACCCTTGTCTAATCTTAACGATTGATCATGAGTTCAGTTTTTGCCTTGCTTGTCTTTACTAATTATCCAATGGTGATTGAGGTGATTTAGAGTAATTTGCAAAGGCTAGATGACAGAATACCAATCACAGAGTTTTAGAGCTGAGACAACTAGCTAGATCAGCTAATCAATTTCCCTCATTTTTCAGATGAGGAAAGGAAAGGAAAAAGGCAAGATCATATATGGCTGACTGCTTTAAACGGTGCTGATTCCATGCATTCTGAAGGCATAATTAAGCATGGAGGTGGAGGGGGCTATTCAGAAAAGATAAGTAACAACTAACTACAAATCTATTTATGTTAGCAGGCTTCTATTTGGGGAAGAGCATATGTCCTGAAAGATTAAGTTGCTGGAGTCAGTCATAACTCATTGCAAGCTACTTTAATAAAACCGATACTCAACTAAGACTGGCTCTAATTGGCTGGCATTTCCATTGCAGAAGGGAAAATAAAGAGCCGAGGAGGTTTCCGAACTTGGGACCAGAGCAGTCATATGAAATTAGTGGCTTCTTCAGGGGCACAGGGTACAGAATAAAGGAAGTGGAAAATGCTGGTGATGAACACTGGCCACTTTGCCATGTTTTCTGGTATACTTGGGCTGATGGTAAGCTACTGGCCATATCTGGAGACCAATATTGGGTAGGCTGCCAGTATCTGGATGGGAATCACAGGACTTATTTGGAAGACTACCCATTTTCCAGGCACCTCCAATCTATCGTTAATATTTTTTCTTCTCAGTGTATTGCACTCTCTCTCTGTCCAGTCTCCTTCTCTAAGAGGAATTCTAAAAGAGGGCAAGTTATGGAGATATTTATCCATTCACTGCACAACTTATTCTGAGAACCTTCTACATGCCAAGAGCTGTCAGGTCCTGAGGATACAACACAGTACAAGACATGCTCCCTGTTCTCCAGGACCTTGAATGTGTTGACAAGTAACTAAACAATTATGTTACAGTAGAAGAATTGTTAAAATAGCAGAAATGCAGGTGCTAGAGGAGCAGAGAGGAAAAGAGCCAGTTTGGACTTAGAATGTGCATGATTTGGAAACACGTATCAGAGGAAATGTCCAGTGAGTTGCAACTTGAACCGAGCACAAATGGAGGACCTAATAACATAATGAATGCAAGAGACCTGATATTTTCTGAATTCTCTAAATAAAGAATATGCTTTCTTTGCAAATGTCTATAGAATGTACAAAAATCAACCATGTATTAGACTGCAAAGACAATCTCAATAAATTTCAAAAATTAGCAATAGTACAGCAAACATTTTTCTCATGATAATATGGCAAAACTAGAAATAATGAAAACTAGAACAACAAAATCCAGAAAATAAACAGTCTTTACATTCTGAGGGGAAAATGAATTCCTCTTAATCCTTGAATTAAAGAGGAAATATAAAGGAAAGTTGCATCGTTGCTAGAAAATAGTAATAAAACCGTATGTATCATAATTTATAAGACATATCTAGAGCAGTGCTTAGAATGATATTTGTGTTTAATATTCTTATCAGTACATAAAATAGATTATGGGAAAATAGAAGGAAGAAATTATAAAGATAAAAGCAGAAATTAATTAGAAAAACTAAATTATTTGAAAACTATACAATTACAAAAAACTATGTGGTTTTTATATAAAGCTATAAGATAAACTGCTAGATGGACTAATTAAGAAAGAGAAAAATATAACTATATAAAATAAATGATAGTAGGAAATAAAGTAGAAAAAGAAAATAAGAGCTCATAAGAGACTACTTTGTTCAATTCATATATATTTCAAAACCTGGGTGAAATAGACAATATTATAGAGAAATATGGTTTACTGAAACTGATCTCAGAAGAAATTTTTAAAAATTTTAAGTAGACTATTTTTCTAGAAGAAATTGGGACATTTTTTTCAGCATATAGATTACCCTATGATTTCTCTCCTTGGATAAATTAATATGTAGTACTTTAGCAAAAATTTTCTTACAGCAAATTATCATTGTGTTCTTGAATAAATCCCACTTGGTCATAACTTATTATTTTTGATGCCTTGCTGAACCGAGTGCCACATGGAATTATTGCATCCATTTTCCTAAGTAGGACTCATCTGCAGTTATCTTTTGTGTGTGTGTAATCTTTTTGAGGAATTTCGATATCGCTGTTACATTTGCTTTATAATCTGAAAGTTTTTCTTTCATGTGCTAGGTTCTGGAATAGACAAAACAGGTGAGAATTATTTATTCTTTCAAGGTATACCAGAAGTCCTCTGTGAAACCATCTGGTCCTGGAATTCTAATGTGGAATGTTGTAAGGTCATCTACTGATGGGCTAAACAGATATTTGTAAAATTCTTGATAACATATTTAGTAGTATTAATTCATGAAAAATAATGCATGCAAAAGCCAAAAATATGTTTAATGGGGAAATATAAGTAGAATTACAAAGTGTCAGGAACATGACAGGAGTACATTACCATTCTCATACATCATTATACTAGAGGTAAACATTAAGGCAATTAGGCAGAAGAACTTAACTATGGAGGTATAAAAATTAGAAAAGAGGTGGTAATATTATAACTACTTATGAATGATGTAAAAATCTACCTGGAAAACCTAAGAGAATCAACTGAAAAATTTACAGGTATTAAGAGAAATCAGTAAGGTAGCAAAGTACAAAATTAATATATAGAATCAAAAGTTTTATTTATATAAAATATAATGAAAAGAGCTAATTCACAGTAGCAATAGAAAAGAATAAAATATTTGAGTGAGCTTAACAGGAAATGTGCCAGAACATGGAAGTTAATTTGAACAAATGAAAAGACATTCCATGTATTTGCATAGGAAAGTTCAATATCATATATTTATTTTAACCCTTTTATGGGTTAAATTTGCAACTAATGTGCTCTTGGTCAATATATAAATTGTTTACTTGTTGAGAGGAATACGAACGTATAAACTGGGACTGTGGAAGATGGAGCCAGGAGAGACTTTTAAACAATACCTTGTATGGGCATTCATATAAATGTATTACCTGTTCAGAAAATTAAATAAACATTTTTATAAATCAGGTACAATTAAACCTCTAAAGCCTGAACATTCATATACATTTTGTTTGGAGCTGGGAATGCTTACTAGAATAATTTCTCTATTTTTTGTCATCACTCACATCTGAAATAGAGTTTTGAAACTGAGTTAACTTAAGTGAATTTTGTTGCTCATCTTTCTATATAGTAATACATAACCTGAAGTAAATGTGAAAAAATATGAGTTGGGCTTTCCGGAACTCTGAAATCAAGTTATATCTGCCCCTTGAGGTCAAATTGTGCTGTTGATCATGAATTTTCATTAATAGGTCTTTGTTTGTGAGTGTGCAGAAGGGAAAGAGTGTGTGTGTATTTTCTACTTCATGAATTCTAAAGAGACCGAGATCTTAGAATGTATAATTCATCCTCATTTATCCCAAGTTACCAAAAGGAATGATAGGGACAAATGAGGAAGTATTCAGGAAAATAAATCCTACATGTCCGGACACTTCAGTTCTGTCCACCTAACTATTCTACCCGCCCCCCTTTCTCAAATAAAAGCTGGAAATTAAAAGTGAAAAATATTTATATTCGTATTACACTTATTTGAGAACAAAGTTGCAAATTTTAATAAATTGTAAGCTTGAGACATTATTCAGCTCAAAAATTATTAGTAATCTGTGAAAATGAACTTAAAACTAGATGATATTGACAGATCTTTTCTACTTTAAAATTAAGTTTTAGCAAAGTCATTTACTTCCTAGAACTTACTACTTTTCTCTTGGCATAGTTTCAGCTATAGAGTTTTTTGCAGATGGATGAATCTTCCTGCCTTTTTTCTTTGGAATTC
The DNA here is from genome assembly GCA_004026885.1 of Lyroderma lyra. Lineage (NCBI taxonomy): Eukaryota > Metazoa > Chordata > Mammalia > Chiroptera > Megadermatidae > Lyroderma > Lyroderma lyra. The sequence continues at coordinate 209,031 of PVJL010000520.1, read as the reverse complement.
AATTTCTCGGATCATTCATCTAGTCCAGAAATGGACAACCCTTCTTTGATCAATATGAGTCGGTCTCTTATATCAAGAATAACAAGATGTAGGACTGCCAATGTATTTATTATCTCTTCATACAGCTAAAATGATAGGAAAGACAGTACACTGCCGAGTTTCAAGGTCATATTTGGCCTTTTACCATGACATCTACTTGAACATGGCTTCCCAAATACCATTAAAGATAAATTAAATACCTTGAAATCTTCTCTCTTCTACAGAAAAAAAAATTCCTTTTCCAAAGTGTGTAAATTGGACTCATGAAAGTATCTGTTCATTCATCTATTCATTCATTTATTCACTCATTCATGTATGAATGAATGAATATCAATGAAGTACAATATTATCCATTTTGCTCCTGGCACCATATTAAAGGCTAGGGACAAAAAGATGAATGAGACAAGGTCCTGCCAGCAAAGAATTTACAGTCTAGTAAAAGAAACAAAGAAATGCCATGAGCTGTATTTCAATCCATTTAATTTCCGTCTCTAGCCAGAACCTTATATTAACTTCATGCTTAAATATTCAGTGCCAACTCAGTAACTTTCCTTTGGTGTCTAATGGCCATCTATACTAACCTGCTCTACCTGCAATCTTTCCCATGGTCATGTTGGTTGGTAATTCTATCTTTCCAGTTGCTATGGCAAGAAGTTTAACTACTTTCTCTCGTTAAATTTCACATCTAATCTATCAAGAAGTTCTCTTGATTCCACTTTCATATACATCCAGCAGAATGTGACTATTCCTTATCTCTCCACTGCCAGTCACTGGTTCTGCTCTGCATCACCTCTCATTTGAATGACTGCAACAGCCTCCTAACTAGTATCCCTGCTTCTTCCCTTGTTCTCCCAGAGTCTGTCAACAAAGTAGCTGCAGTAACCTTCTTAAAACACAAATCATACTGTCTTGTTTCTCTGTTCAAAACCTTCTGTGGCCCACATTTCAATTAGAATATAAGCTGGAATCCTTCCAGTGGTCAACAAGGGCCTACATGGCCATCTGCCATAACAACTTTGACCTCACATACTAATTTCCCTTTTACTTTCTACACCAGACACACTCTGCTCTTTATTGCTCCCGCCTTAGAGTCTTCACGCTGACTGTTCCATCTGTCTGGAATGTTCTTTCCTAGGTATATCTACAAGGGCTGTCCAGGAAAAATCCAACCTTAAATGCCTCTATTTGTCATGTTATGTGGCTGAGTACTTTCCGGATAACCCATGTTATGTGCCTTTCTGTCCTCACTCTGGTCAGTCCTTTGCTCAATATAATCATTTCCATGAACTCTACTCTTAGCACACTCTTTAAAATTGTACCCCTCTATTGGCACTCTCAATCTGTGTTCATTTAAAAAATCCCCACAGCACGTATCTCCTTCCAAAGTACCATGTGGGTCTTTTTCATTCATAAATTCCAAGAGAAGCTGGCACATAGTAGATATTCCATAAACATTTCTTAGAGGAATTTGTTGATTGAAAAAATTGTCCAGAACCTAGTTGGCAACAAATAAATTCATTGAATGACTGATTTACCATAATTACAATTTATTATATTACCAAATTATTTAAAAACCATTTGTGGTGAATTGGCCTGTTTCCAATTAACTGTGGATATGCTCTGAGAGTCTTTTTAGAACAGAATTCAGCAGACTTTTTCTGTAAAGTGCCACAGAGTAACTGTTTTAGGTTTGGACCATGCATTCTCTGTCACAACTACTCAATTTACATAGTGGCCCTAGACACTATGTAAATCATTGTGGCTACATTGCAATAAAACTTTATTTCTAAAAAGAGATAGTGGGCCGGATTTGGCCCATGGGCCATAGCTTACTGACCCCTCTTCTAGAGGACACTGAAGACCTTAAGGGAAATAGAAGAGTTCAGTTCACATCCCCAGTATCCAATCTAGCTAAATACGGGGATTTTTATCTACTCAGACTGTGTGCAAGTTCTAGATCTGCATTAATTTACCCTATTGTATTGGGTAAATGAGTTAACCTTCATTTTTTAAAATCCTAAAATGTTACAAATTTAAACCTATCTCAGAGTGATGATAATAAACACCATTGTCTTCTCTTTTCTCCTTTGCTTCTGAGAAGAAGGTTTCTTTGTTGCTAAGGCTGCTGCCTCTGTGATGAGGTCAGTTAATTTGGCATTCATCCTATTGGCTATGTAGAACCAAGGCCAAGGCGAAAGAAGCCTAAAACATAGTAGATTGATTTATACTGGAAAGGATACAGAGCTACTCTTGAGAGAAGAAAAATGGATTTGGAAAGAAGAAGGAGGGAGGGAGGGAGGGGGAGCAGAAAAGCCATCCTGAGATGGGTTCAGGGAGAGAGTTCCAGTACTTTAGAAGGAGTGGGGTTAGAGACAGCTCTCTTGCCCTGATCTGTAGACTGGAGGGATGTTGGAGGGCACATGGAGGGATAGAAATGGAAGGAGAGAGGGATTCTGAGATGACTTGTGCTCTCTCAGGAATGAATTCTCCTTCTGGAGTTTTTAGAGAGAATGCAATAAACACTGAAACTGTAAGTTGATTTCACAGTGTAGGACTTGGAATAAAATCATTTTATTGCCTGGCCTGGAGGCAGCCTGACTTGGTAAGGGTTACATAAGTGCACCACTAAGCACAGAGCCTGATGCAGAACTGAGAATGGGAATTATACAGCTTTTGCTGTGGTCTGTATACTTGATGAGGGGGCAATACGGGAAAGCTGCATGGAGAGTAGACTCTTCAGTTGAATTTTCTAAGCTAAGTAGGTGTTTGTCAAGCAGGTAAATGATATGCCCGTGAGTTCAGGCTTTTGAAGTCTGGCCCTTGAAGCCTGGCGTGATCACTTCTTGCATGCCTTTGGATATGTTGCCCAATCTCTATGAGTCAGATTCCTGGGAATGAAGATGACTAACTAATGTATAAGGGGGTTGTAGCAATATAATTTGATAAACCATGCAAGGCACTTAGAAGAGAGGTGAAATGTAATTAAGTTTATCTTGTGTTCATCAATGTTGTTGTTATTATGAGTGTTTAACTTGCACTGCTGGAGCCAAATAGTGGGTGTAAACGAGGAGACCTGTCCTGGATACATGAATCATCATCAGTCAGAATCATCAAACATCCTTTCTTTGGGGGCTTATATTCTTCAAGATTTTGCATTAAGACTCCTATAATTGGGACACAAATCTCTGAACCTTAGGTGCAATTTGGCAGTTGAATGGTAGACATAAAACCATGACATCTGGAAAAAAAAGTGGTTTAAGAAGCAAGACAGCAACAAGATAATGATCTGCTTCTTGGCTGGAACTAGACTCATCCAGTCTGGAACCAGAGACATGCTCCAGGATGTTGGACACCAGGCCCAGAGGGCTGGCTTTCTCCTGATCCTTGTTTTTATGAACAAATCACAGAACTTTGACAATTGTCAGGCAGGAATTAGCTCTCCCACTCCTGCCTGACAATTTACCACTCCAACATTTTTCTATGCTTTACTTTTTTAAAATACTTATTACTACATATGCCTCTATCCTGTTTTATATTTTTGTTTACTTGTTTGTTTGTTACTCATATGTCTCATTATATTGTAAGTTCTATGAGGACAAGAGCTTTTCCTGTCTTAGTTATTTACCACTGTATCCTCAGTGCTTGGAATAGTACCTGGAACAGAATAGATGCTCATTAAGTATTTGTTGAATGAATGAATGACTGAATAACTACTAGAATAGGAATTCATTTACATCTGACTGACAAAGAAAATTGACTTCTCAACAAGTCTGGTGGTCTGCCCAAGGTCAAGGATGTCATGTCTTGCAGAGCCAGGACATGAACCCTAGTCATCTGTCTCCTGCCTTAGTACCCTATCAAATATGAACATGTATTTGAGTGACCACCATATGCTGAGCACTGTACAAAGGGCCATTTGGAGGAGATATAAAAGGTAGAAGAGATGGACTGGGCCCTCAAGGATCTTCTAGTCTATCATCAACCTTACAACATGTACAGCTAAAAGGATACAAACTTTACCTAATGTTGCTTTTTCTAGACAAGTGTTTATCAGCTGTGGCTGCCCTTTAAACTAAGTGTGAAACTTAAAAATAATATTCATATCAAGGACCCAACTCAAACCAATTACATTATAATTTAGGAGTGGGACCCAACTTTGGTGTTTTTTTTAAGTCCTCCATATGACTAATGTAGGCTGACCAGATGTACAATTTTAAATGAGACAGAAAACAGTACTGTCCTATTTCAAAATGTACATACGGTCAGCCTACTGACACCTTGAATTTAGCCCAGGGCGACTAGGCTGACCAGATGTACTGTTTGAAATTGGACATTATCATTGTTTTCTGTCAGCCTACTAATGTGCAACCCCTGTTTCAAAACCACTGATTGTGGCCCAATGTGACTCAAATTCTAAGGTGCACATGAATCACCTGGGGGTCTTGTTGAAAAGCAGATGTCTTATAGTAGGACTGGGGTGAGGCCTGAGAGCCCAAATCTCTACCAAGCTCCCAGGCGATGCCCCTGCTGCTGGTCCTCAACCACAGTAGGTTCCTGAATGTAAGACGTGATTTGTTAGGAAATAAAGCCTGTACGATTATGACATAAATATGCTGAGAGCCATGTTGTAACATAGATGGGTCCATGGCATAGAACCCGTATTTCTTAGTGAGGTTCCATTATATTTGGGGGGAGAAAATTGAAAAGCAACAACGTATAAAAATGCAAGCAACTGAGCCCAGTATAAAGCCTAGCCCACAAGTACTGGGAGGATGTAGGGGGAAGCAATTAAGAAAATATCCTAAGAACTGAAAGTAAGTACCAAGCTATGGAAACTTGCTCTGGATTGATTCTGAGAATGGAAACATTCCACAAATGCAGCTGCATAGACCAATGATCAGCAAAGCATCAGGAAAGGTTTATACAGGAAGCCTTGGTTTGGATTATTTACACCAAGAACGACAGACTTCATATGGGAACCTGATCTGGTCATCACCTTTCCAGGTGTAGAACAGGGAGTCAGTCGGGGGTGGCTGCAAAAATGAAGTGAAATGAGACCCATTCCAGGTGTCCTTTTCCAGAGTACAGGAGGGGGCAGGGGAGGACCCCACCAGAGTCACCAAGGGTCTTGGCAGGCCCCCTACCAAGGCACAGGTGCTCTCCCCGACCCAGGTCAGCTCTGATCTCACCCAGTTTGTTGTTATGCAGCTTCTATTTCTACACTGAAACTTGCAGATTCTGGGAATTACCCAGGTAAATGCCTACTTACAATCTTTAGAACAGTCCCAATGTACAGGCAGCCCCTGCTCAGTGTGGATGTCACACTCAGCTCATCTGTTTCAATTATTCTCCAACATTTTCAAGGAATACCTTGCGAATCCAGGCTATCATGTCCTTCATCCCCAAATATGTTCAGTGTGATGCTTGGGGCACTGAATGTAAATGTAAGGCCATCATAGGTAGATGCTGATTTCAAAGACTAAACTTGTATTTAGGGTAGACACGTCCACATGCTGTGTGTGGAGAGAAAACCCAAAGAGGGAAAACAGAGTAGTGTTCTTCTACCTCGAGGACATAAGGATGACTCTGTCCTCATTTATGTCCAGTAATCCCTATTTGATTCCTGCTCAGGCGAGCAAAGCAGTGACGAGATGACAGCCTCAAGAAAGCAAGCTAAGCAAAATTGATCACATATGTGGTAAGTTAGGGGTGTTCTTTGGAGCTTTATATTTCAATAAACCCAATTGTACTGTGGGATATCTGAACACAATAACATGGGGTTCACCTATAATTGGGTGATACATAAAATATAAATTTATACTTAAATTTTTAAATTACATAATTTAATTTTATACTATAACATAATTATCATATCAGGCATAGTTTTACTCTGAAATCTGTCAACACTCCAATCCTTACATCTAAAAAAGCACATTGCTCCCCATCCACAGGTTTCCAAGTCTGGGGAAGACCGTTTTCCGGAATTATTTAAAAGCTCCTGTTTGAACTTCATCTATTAGCAAATTCTTCCCTCACAGAACAGTAATACCACTTTCACAAATGATTAAGGTTTGGGTGCTATTCAATTTAAACAGGAGAAGATAAAGAATACATTCACATTTGCATGTAATTAGCTCAGAGATGGCATGCCCTACAGTGACTACTACACTATGATATTTAAACTGTTGACACATTTTCTGAAATATAGAGAGATGTGCTGATGTGTAGACAATAAGCCAGTGTTTCTTAACCATCCTCATGCCGTGACCCTATAATACAGTTCCTCATGTTGTGGTGACCCCCATAAAATTATTGTCATTGCTACTTCATCACTGTCATGTTGCTACTGTTATGAATCGTCATGTAAATATCTGATATGTGTTTTCCGATGGTCTTAGGCGACACCTGTGAAAGGGTCGTTCGACCCCCAAAGGGGTCACGACCCACAGGTTGAGAACTGCTTCAATAAGCAAAAGTGTATCGGAAAAATTTTCTTCCACCTTCCATCCAGGAACATAATTCTCAGCATCATCATTCACTAAAAGATAATCTTTTGATTCTTAGTTTAGTAACATACCAGAGAACCCTCCATTCACTTATTCTAGAGTATACATGGCTGTTGATGAAATCACTAAAACAATAAAACCCCACGTCAACGAGCTTGAGCTGTTCTCTAGCCTTATAAACACAGGCCAATGTGGGTCCTCCTGACTGCTCTTTTGGGAGTGCAAATGAAAATGAGACCCGTGTGCACTTGGGGGCATTGGGAGGGAGATGAGGAGATTGTGAGTAAATGGAAGGCAAAGGAGTAGGTGGTCTTTATTGTAATAAAAAGATGTAATTCACAAGCTCCTTTGTTTTTCTTTTCTGGTCCATGCTAAATAGATTCCTACTAGAATTCCTTGATGAGTAGGAAGGAGCTGGGACCCAGTGGCCAGGGTCCAGTAAGGGAAGAGGCTGGAAAGAGTGGTTGGAGGCTCTCGCTAATGAGACAGGAGACTTCTTTGTTTTCCCAAAGGTGAAAGGTACCAGGAACATTCAGATGTATTTTCCTTCCTGCCATATTTATTTGATTAACGTGTCACTAAAGACCAGAAGAAAACGGGGATTTTGTTAATTTTTTTTTTCTGAACGGAGCTTAATTTGCACAGCACAAAGAAAAATCGATCCTTTTCTTGTGTCTGCTACTCTATTGAGAGTGTCCTACACAGAAAATCAATTTCCTTATCTCAAGTTGGTTTGCCTATTTAATTAACTTAGAGGCTTAATGGAGACAAACATGATTAAAACACAGTTTGAGAAAGCTTTCAAAATTTTCATTTATTATATATGATAATATTTCATCAGAGACTTCCTTGTAGTCATCATGGTGTGTTAGATTCTGTTTTCCCTGCACCCATGTCTTAATAGTTCTTGAAGGTGATTAGCAGAGTAGTCCTGTGATAATCAGAAGCTAAAATATTCTATTCTTTAATATATGCAACATAATATTGCCTGGGCCAGAATGTCATTTTTTCATATGACTCCATAACTTGGTGTTTTATTTGGCATATTTGGATGTTTTGCATTGAACAATCAATATTAGTTTTCAAAATAATGGAGAGTTTTAAAGATCAACTTTTAGGATATCACTTTTTATAGCTGCTTAATATTTTTTAGCTCTACTGTTTTTTAAATTTATTTTTATTGTTAGACTTATTGGCGTGACATCTGTTATCTACTCTTTTTTTAAAAGTAAGTGACCAAAAATCTGTATGCTCTGATGAGATAGAGAAGAAGACTTAGACAGGAATATGTATTTGAAATCTGTTTAGGCAGCTTAGAGAAAACTTAAATATTAGGGAGAAACATGACATACTGCATTTTAGATTTTATTTACTTTGAAAGTTACTGTAATCTCCCATCATTAAAAATAAAGTTTATTTAAAGTTGTGTACATATTTTTAATTGATCAATGCACTTATTCTTATCATTGTCCTCTAAGTTTTGCTAGCTGTGCTGTATCTATGTTGTCAAAGCATAAAGCCATTATGTGCTGTTTTCTCCTTTATAGCCTTAATTTAGTTTTGATTCTACAGTTAAATAAGGACCAACCGTCATTGCACTCTTAAAGTTCATAGTATTGATAGATATACTACAGTGTGCTGATTCATTCAACTATTGATGGATGTTTGGGTTGTGTTCAGTTTTAGACTATTGTGAATAATATTTACTACAAGAACATTATATACAAACCTCTGTGTGGACATAGTTTTAATTTCTCTTGGGTAAATAAACATTTAGGCATGGGTCTGTTGTGTTATATGCTAAGTGTTTCTTTAATTTATAATGCAGCACCATAGTTTGCATTCCTACCAGCCATACAGGAGGATTTCAGTTGTTTATCATTCTCACCGATGTTAAGTTATAATCAGAGTTTTTAACGTTAACCATTCTGGTAGATGTATAATGTCTCATTGTGATTTTATTTTGCCATCACCCTGATGACTGAAGATGTTGAGCATTATTTCTTTTGCTTATTGCCCACTTGTATATCTTCTTTGCAGTGTCGGTTGAAACTTTTTGGCCTATCATTTTTATTGGGTTGTTTCTCTTTTTATTGACTTGTAGGAGCTCTTTTTATATTTTGGATATAAGATTTCTGTTCAGTTACATGTCTTGCAAGTATTTTCTCCCAGTCCATGGCTTGCATTTTCACTTACTTAAAGTCAGTTTAAATTTTAATAAGGTCCGTGTTAGAATTTTTTTTCTTTTATGGCTTGTCCTTTTTATGGTTTGTCTGAGAAAATTTTGTCTAATCAGTATCTGAAAGATTTTCTCCCATATTTTCTTCTCACAGTTTAATAGTTTTATTGCCTACATTGAGCTCTATCATTATTAGAGATGCAGTTCAAACATCATTTCTCCTGTGACTCTTCCCAGGAAGTCTTCATCAAACTTTCTTTCTGTACTTTCCCAGTACCGTATGTACCTTTACCTCAGAGTACTTAATTGTCATTATTGAAATGTTCGTTTTCCCCACTAGACTGCTAGCTTCAGTGCATAGTGATAAATCTTGTTCATTTATTAATACCAAATGCCTAGACCATGCTGGATATGTAATAGCCTCTCAAATAATAGTTGTAAAATGAATAAATGAAAGAACGCAAATACGTAATATTATTTCCTCAAATCATATTTTTACAAGGCACTTTTGCATCAACATTTCATTGAAATCTAACAAGAAACCCATGAAGCAGACATTGTGTTATCTCCATGTTTATAAACTATTAATGGGTTCTCTGGAGCCTACTGAATTAAGATCAAACTATTTAGCTTGACATTCAAAAGTGTCTATGATATTGTCCTCCTTACCCACTTCCAGCTTTATTTTCTGCTATTCCCATTCACATATCCAATGCAACACTTACACTGGTTAGTTTATTGTTCTTCATCTAAGCCCTTGATTTCTACCTCTTCACATTCATTGTCTCTTCCAGCTTAAAATTCTCTCCACTTCATTTCTGCTTGAGAATATCCTACCCATCTCAGAAGCCAACACTTTTATGTATCTTCCCATAAATGACCACGTCAATGTGAGTGCTCCTTTAGTGATGCAACCACAAAGCTCCATCTATCTTATCTTAAATAAAATAGTGTTTCTCCTTAGCTTTCTACCATTTTTCTATTGATAACCTCTCTCATAGCTGTGGCATGCTGTCTTCCAAGAGGGTTCCCATTTGCTATTCCCTTCACATTGCCCTGTTTAGCCTCACAGAACCTCACAGCAGGAGTCATGAGATTTGTAACCCAACTTGAGCTCTGTTGGACACTGGCAGCAGAGCTGGACCCTTAATCATCTCCTTTGCAAAGGAGATCTAGTTCTGCCTGCCTCTGAAGGCTGCTCTGGACACCAAGTAATTCAGTGGGTAGGAATGTCACTTGTATGTTTAATAAGCCATATAAGTATAAACTATTATGATCATTATTGAAATCAACCTTGAGCTTGAATCTATGCATTTCTCAAGCCCACAGCTGTGAGGAATGTTTTAGGGCAGGTGTATTTTTGACATTTCCTCCAAATGGCTCTTGATTTGAGTCTCCCTGTAGCCAAGGTGAGCCCTGAACACCATCTTCTCTTTCCTCCCTGTATTTTGCTTCATGTTTAATTAGACACTTTTGGATCCCTCTGTGCAATGCCCAACATCTGTTCACACTTCCCATAGCAGGCTTTCTACCACTAATGGGAAGGGGAATGATGATTTATTTTGCCCTATTTACTCAAGTTTTTGCAATTGTGCCAACCTGGCTCAAAGTAGCAGTCACTATCTTCCTTGAGGTCCAGGACACAGCTGGCAGGAAAAGAAAGCTGAAGGCAAGTAAACAGTCACTTCTATTTTCAACACCATTGAAGGGTCTTGCCTCCCTAGGCAAAACTGTAAGGTCACAGTGACTGGGCTGCCCACCTTCCTCCGCTAATGAACCCTCCTCCCCACCTTAGTTAACTCTCACCCTGTGGATTCTATCACCCTCAGGCTTCTCTGTCACATGTCCACCTGCACATCCCAGTTATCCTCTTCCAAGCCCTCTGAATTGGTCCAAGACTGAGTCTTGCCCCTCAAATCAAGTTTACTTTCCCAACTCCCTGTCATGTAGAAGGTTCAAGTTAGTTATTTAATGACACAAGGAGAAGCCATGGTTAAAAGCACAGCCTCTGGTACAAGATTTTCTTAATTCAAATGCCAGTTCTGCCATACTCCCTGTATGATAATTGCAAGTTATTGACCTTCTTTTTGCCTCAGTTTGTAAAACTATAAAATGAAGTACTGAGTCCCTACTTCATTTGTTGTTTGATTAAATGAGTTAATTAAAGGGTTTAATGAGTTAATCACATAAAGACTTTATTACAGTGCTCAGTACCAAGTAAGCAGTCAAGACTACTACAGTATGCTGATTAACTGAATTAAAGGAACCTAGAACAGAACCATAAAGCACATGCTTCAGACTCTTCACTGTCTAGATTTGAATCCTGTCTCTGTCAGGTAGTAGACACACAACATAAGTCTAGGTAATTAATCTCTTTAGGCCAAATTTCTTCAGCTATAATAATAATATTTTACCATATAGGACTATGTTAAGCATTAGATAACATATGTATAAATTACTTTTGCATTAAATAACATGATACATATAAATCACTTTGAGCACAGTGCTTGGTATATAAGCATACAATTGAATTGGCTATTTCAGTTTACTGGAATTCTCCTCCCTAATTATTTATTATCGTCTTCTGGACCACTGTCCAATTGTCTCCACTTATTCCAGAGGGATAGCTCTAATGGTGTATTCTTAAAATCAGGTTGGAAGGTAGAGGAGCTATTTCTGCATAGACTAGATGTGTGATACTTCTCAACTCACAGAGGATCAATGGAGGTATTATACAAGGAAAGCAAGCAAGGGCATGGGCAAGCAAATGGGCAGTTTTAATTAACCCAGCAAACAAAAGCCCTTTCGTTGTTTTTCAAAGCACATCTATCTCACTCTGTGGGAAAACCAGCCAACTACTGTTGCACCAAGTCCGGCAAGTCCGAGGTGGACTCTGCTCCAAATGCTGTGTTAAGTCCTTCTTCTAGTCTGTTCTTTAGGTTAATTACAAAGAGGCAGATAATAGATTGAGAGCTATACTATATTTGGATCTATGTTCAAAGTATTTTGCTTTGAAAAATGACTCTGCCATTTTCACACATACTTGTGCACAGTGTCTAATTATGGGCTCAAAGAAAAGACTAAAAAAAAAATAGAGTTTACAGTCCTTTCTGCATATTTTCTCTCAGGTTTCCATTGCTAAAAGTATGACTTAATTCCCATCCCAGAGGAAGAGATTGGGAAATATAACTTAATGAGAATATGAAGCACATACAGCCATCTGAAATGGAGCAGAGAAAAATGAAGGTGTCAGTTAACTATTCATTTTTACTAGTGTAAGAAAAGAAAGAATATTTATTAGACACTTTGATCTGCAGGTAAAGAAAAGTTATAGCTCAAATCAAGGAAAATATACATCCTCCACACTTTGCAATTGTCTTTTGTCTACTCAAGCCAAGCAGTCAAACCATGGGCAGAGCTAGCATAGACTTTGTGGTTCATTTTTACCTGCATATGCCATTGCTCTAGATCACGGAAGTCGTATTACATGTATAGAATCAGTATTTCTCATTAATGCTCATATATGAAAGCAGTTAAGGCCATTTTTTATTTGTGCCATGATCAAAATTCTCCTTCACATGAAGATGAAGGCTTAAGCATTAATATATTTTCAGAGATTAAACAATGAATACTATTTACAACACTTATTAAAGCACTGTGATTAATACTAGAGGTTAGCACTACAAGGGTATGGGATGAACAAGAAAGAAAGAAGTTGCTTTTATCAAACTATAAAGCCAAAAGCCAATACTGAACTAAATTATCTTCTTCTATTTATTCTTTCCCTCAAATCAGCATTTAATTTGACTAGTAAGGATGTTTAAGGATAGAGCAATCCTTCCAACAATTTAGAACCACTCACTTAGGTAGAAAATAAGATTTATTGTTTGGTAGACCAAGGACTTCTAGTTTTTTTAAGCATACTAATTAAAAAAGTAAAATCCATCCTCTGGAATCTTATATCAGCAAAAGAAGCACTTTAAATTATATTAATAAAATAAATTACCCTGGTTCGATGCCTTGGGCTTTTTCTTTTCAGATTTTGGCTGTGGGGAATGCCATACTTCTTTACCTTGCTTGAACTAGCAGGCTTTAAATCTACATTTTTCCCCATAAAGACCTACTTTTTTTGGGAAAGCTTCAAATATTATTTGAAAGAGGTATTTTCCAAATATCTAAATTGCCCCATTAGTTTATTAAAATTTGGGACCCTCAATTTCTCCATTCCTAAAAAATGAAATCCATTTCATTTCTTTATTTGATTATCCCACTAGTCTATCTAAACTCTAGCTTCCACAAAACAAAGCAAGAGATATGAGTTTTTGTGAGGAGAGACCTCCAGAAATAAGAAAGAAGAGTATCATTTGGATACCATCATGTGGAATCTCTCTGGGAAAAAAAAAATCTGTCCTAAGAACTGGGAAGGCTCTCTTGCTGCTGGCCACAGAAGAAGGGCTGAGAAGGTCAGGAGTACAGAGAAAATTCCAGAAGATTGGTGAAACACCTGGGGAAGCAGAGCCCGGAGGGGTGGTCCACACCAGAGTAGAGGGCCTGCAGAACTGCTCCTAGGTGCTGTAGAGAGTGGAGAAATGTATTCCTTTCAGTGGCTCCCTCCTTTAGCTCTGTGTTAAATACACATGGGGCCCATACACCCATCCTTTTTCTCTTCCAAGGTTCCTAAATCCACACATTATACTTTTTTCTAATTAGGGAAATTTCAAAGTATTTCTATCATCACTTCCCCACCTTCCACTTTTCTAATACCTTGTGACACCAGTGCTATGTATGTTTTATTAATGGATTTTATGATGATGCATGATGTCAGCATGTCCTCATTTCATTCATGCAGCTGTCATGGCACTCCTAACCTTGGCCATATTGCTACAGGAATGAGAAAGAACCCTTCTAAGCCAAGGAGAAAAGAGAAGCCCAAAAAGAAAAAGGACATTTTTAGTATCATTCGAATTTGAGGAAAAATAATTGTCAAATGCAGCACCTGTTGAAGTCTCTTACCATTCCATTGGAAGTATCAATATTCTTTTCCTTGCCCCAATTATATTGTGATAATTACTATCAAGATGGTGTCAGTTGGAGCCTCTTCATCTTGAGATGACCCCATGATCTCTAATAGCCTGAAATAATACCTGGGTGTTTCTCAGGCCTTTTAATTTTCTCTACCTCTATTGCTTGGTCATTTAAAAGAATGCAAGGCGAAGAAACCAGGTGTATCAGTTTTCTTTTTCCTTGTATGACATTATCATGAATTTATTGGCTTAAACAATACTCACTTATTAGCTCATTTCTGTACATTGGAAATCTGGGTCAGCATGGCTCTCTCTGCTTAGGGTCTCCCAAGCCTGAAGTTACGGTGTCAGCCAGCTGTGTTATCATCTAGAACTTTCAGTTCTCTTCCAAACTCATTCTGTTATTGGCAGAATTCTATTACTTACAGTTATGGGGCTGAGGTACCTGTTTCCTTGTTCATTGTCAGTCAGGAACTTCTCTCAGCTTCTTAGGGCTGCCCATACTTTTTTTTTAATGGTCTCCTCCAGCTTCAAGCCAGAGTTGAATCTCTTCTTCCAAACTCTCTGACTTCCTCTTCTGCAACTTGCCAAGGAAAGATTTCTACTTTTAAGGGCTCATGTGATTAAGTCTGGCCTATCCTGATTCTCTCCCTATGGTAGGGTCAACTGTGTTATACAGCATAACATAATCATGAAAATGATATCTCATCACATTGACAGATTCTGGGGAGATGGGGATAGAATCTTGATAGGAAAGGGTGTTTTTAGAATTCTGCCTACCACACCAGGTCAATATGCATATGAGAAAGGATCCCAGGACTATCTTTCCTTTGAGCCAAATAATTCTCAAGGATCATTTTCTTAAAGTCCAAGAGATAGAAAGTTAAAAAAAAAACCTAAGCAATATAAAAATAATTACCTGCACAGTGGACATGTTAATAGCCAGAAATCCATGTAGCTATTACTTGAATTGTACAAAACAAATCATGACCAAGAGCAAATCATTGCACATTTTTATGTGAGCATTTATGAGAAGCAAACATCTTGATGGTGTTGGATAATAAATGATGTGATTCCCTTCTGAATCTAATGAGTCAGCAGAGGAAGGAGAGTCAGCACTGTCTTCTGCCCTCATTGCATCAAATGGTTGAGGAACTGGGTGACTGAATGATCATACCTGGTTGTGCCTTGAAATGTCTCCTTCCTGAAAAATTGTTTCTGACATGACACTGGCACATGCAATGGGGCAGAGATGAAGACTTATTTCTTCCAGTATTAGGAAGAGCAGATTCTCATTAGCAGAAGAACTGCCAGGCACCTAGCCTAGGCAGATGGACTTAATGACAGAAAAACCCCATGGCACCCTTTAAGTTACTGACAGAGAAGTGCCCTTACTTAGGCAGTTTCTCCCCTGCCACATTTGGTTGCTGCTCTCTGGCCGCATGGATGTCCTTGACTATATAACCTTTATTAGAAGTGCTTTAGAGATTTTACAAAATGATTCTTGTGGAACCCACATTCCTATTTTATTAAAGTGTGCTTGTGTCTTGGGCTGCCTGGAAGGGGAGTTGCTCTTTTTCTCCTCAATCTTTTCCCCTTCAGAGTCAGATTGAAAAGTTACAAGTCATGGATATGTATAATTTGGCCTGGGCCTGCCCAGCTCATACACCAATGGAGCCATTAGGCATATGATGGGTCCTCAAAGCCAAATGGACCAGAAAGAACATTTTCAATAGACTTCAGTGATTGTCTCAATGGTCATTTCATATAGTGAGTTCTGAAGATTGACACAAAATCTCTGTTTTTGTTTGAGCAGGCTAGAGCCACATGTGAATGCTTCCCCAATTCATTGGATAATGTTCTAGTCTTTTCTTGATTGAACAGACACAATGAGGGCCTAATCTGGCACCCAAAGTAATGTATTAATAACCAGTACTTACTGAAGGCTTCCTGTGTACTACACACCACTCTAAAAAGGCATATTATATAGGTTAACCCCAGGGATCTCTACACTATGAGGCAAGTCCTGGCATCATCCCCATTATACAAATGAGGTATCAGAGGCATATAAGTACAGCCAATATCATATAGCTTGAACCCAGACATCTTCACTCAAGAGTCTATGCTCTGAACCATGAGAAATTTTATTTCACTTCTGATAGTACACTAGACTCTCAGCTAACTGGCATCTATAGGGATTGGAAGATGCTGGATAAATGTTAAGTAGACGCTCCATTAACTGGAACTCAAGCAACCAGCACTTACTCTCAAGCAACCCGCAAAATGTTTCTGCCACTTGCATGAGTCCCAGTTAATGGAGAGTCTGTTGTATATGCAGATAAGAATCCTACTATATAGAATTCTGCACTTGGGAAAAATGGTCATTTTGAAATTATGATTTTTGAAAACACTACAGAGAATTCCAAAAAAGGCAAAAATATTACCTGTGAAAAACCTCATTGGATTAGCTCACTAAAATTATGTAGAACTCAACATGGAGTACTCAGATATAGAGTTAAAATCAAAGATAGTGCTTAGGTAATAACATACTGGGCAAAAACTTGGAAGAAGCAGTTAATGAAAAAAGATAAATATTAATAAATGGCCACTAAGGATATGAAAAGGTGCTCATCATCCCTAGTCATAAAAGGCATGCAAGCTGAAACCATAATGAGCTATCTCTAAATACCACTTGACTGGCCAAAATAAAGACTGACAATAATGTGTGTTGATGAAGTTGTAGAGCAACTGGAATTCTCATGCACTGCTAGGGAAATGTAAATTGTTTAATAAGGAAAACTGTCAGTATCTATCAGAGCCAAACATATTTATATCCTGTGGCCAAGGAATTCCACTCATTGATATATTCTCAAGGTAAATGAGTGTGTGTGTCCACGAAAAGTTAAGTATCAAATGTTCATAACAGATTTGATACACAATAGGCTAAAACCTGGAATTGATGCCCATCAAGAGGAGAATGGGCAACAAAAAGGAACAACTTACAGCTGTACAAATAACATAGGTTCATCCCCCAGACATTACAGTCTGTGAGAGAAGCCAATCATAAAATAATACATAATGTAAAATTCCATTTAATGTGAAGTTCAAGAAGAGGCAAAATGAATCAATAGTTAGATGAGTCAGAACAGTGGTTACTTCTGGGGGGAGAGTTTTACTGTGAAGGGAAAATAAACTTATTGGAGTAGTAGAAATATTCTTTATCTTGCTATGAAGTGTATATACATGTAAAAATTCATTGGGTGGTACCCTTAATACTAGGGCATTTTATGAATTTTAATGCATGTATCATTTTACTGCAATGAAAAAGAAAAGATTCATGCCTGGGAGATTTTTTACTTGTGATTGCACAGGACATTTTAGCTCTTTTTCATTTCCTTTTCATTTGCATGAAATCCCTTTTCTTATGGTGCAAGCAATACACTTGTTGATTATTTTTCTTATGGTGAGTTTACCATATAATTCTAGCCATCTTCCAAGCAAAAGTATTGGGCCATCACATATGTCCCTCTCTAAAAATGCCTGCCTTTTGGCAGAGCAATGGGTAGTTTGAGACTATTCCTCACTAATCTCTTCTCACTCCTCCTCTTCCTCTTCCTCACCACAAACACAGATCTTTAAGGAGAGCAAGCAGTAAAGTTTGTCTCCATTTAAAATGTGTCCATACGCTGTGGTTGGGGTTGAATGTTACTGTACTGTGCCCAATGCATAGGGGAAAAAGCCATGCAAAGGAAGTGACAGAGTTGCAAAATATTCTTCCAGTTAGGAGCTAAAATTGAATTTCAGTATTAAAATGTTGATTGGCTCACCAGATATGTGAATTTCACATACAAAATATACTTGTTCTACACAGCATGCAAAAACTTCCTTTTACTATGAAGATTTTCTGACGTCTGTCTCAGTGGTTCTTATTACAAAATATTCTGCAATGTAATACAAGTTTTTAAAAGTCACATGAAAACATTCACATTAAAGATGAAAAAAGCAAATATAGTAAACAAACAAATGCAGATTTATTTAAATAGGATTAAACTCTCCTCAAGTTTAGATAGATTGCAGGCTTTTTGGTGGGGTTTTCAGACATTTATAAGAATTTAGAATCTTAAAAAGGCAACTGAAGTCTCAGTGTTGCTAATGATGGGCAGCCACAGAAAGCAGGCAGACACTGGGCCCAGACCTGGAGAGCTGGTTTAACAATTATCCCTGGGACCCCCATAGCAACACTGAAATAGGAAAGCATTGTCACTGAATGGAGAAAACCATGAATAATTACAGTGCAGGAGGGAATTTTTTTCTAAGAGTGTTAAATCGCCTAATTTAACTACTTAAATGTTGAGGATTTCCTTGCCTCTGACGTGGGATTTTCCTTCAATGGGAAATTCCCACTCTTCCTCTAGTTATTCATTGACAACTACATATTGAACAGCTTGCTCATACCAAGCTCTGTGCTATGCTGGGTACGCAATGCGTGTTTGCTGTCAGTGTATGGTCTCCAGCAGGCATGTCCAATCTTTCAGCTTCCCTGGGCCACACTGGAAGAAGAAAGATTGTCTTGGGCTACACATAAAATACAATCACAGTAATGATAGCTGATGAGCTTTTTTTTTAAAAAAAAAGAAGTCCATGCATAATTTTTATTATGTTTTAAGAAAGTTTACAAATTATGTTGGGCCGCATTCAAAGCTGTCCTGGGCAGCGTGTGGCCCATAGGCCACAGGTTGGACAAGCCTGGTCTACATTGTCATATTTATCAGCACTGGGAATTTGATTCCCATTAAAAGTTACCTGGGAAAGGAAAGTTTGGGTGACTTTCTGAGAAAGATAGGAGTTTGAAGGATAAGAGAAGAGGACTACCTTTTATGGAATATACCATGAAAAAGTTTAATTATGGACTGTTATATAAGACTCCATAGCCATTTTAAGAGGTAGCTGTTACATAATATCTGGCTTGACTAAAGGTACTTGCAGCTAATAAGGGATTCCGATTTAAGGAAAATCTGAACCCTGGATATTTTATCCTACTGCAGAGAGCTGCCTCACCACAACCCTTCCCAAGGATTCTTGGCAAACCTTCCTTTGCATAGTCCTCAAAACTTCAAAGAAACACATATTAAGTAGCTTTGGCATGCTTTTACCAATATACTGAAAATGCCAATTCAATAACCCCTTTGCATCTGACACACAGTGCCAGAGTTCAAGGGCATTGGATTAGTTGTTAAAAGACATGCAATTGAGACCCTACCCTTTCTCTTGTAAAATCTTTTCTAGTACCCCTCTCTTATCCATAAAAGGCAATAATAGTTTTTGACCTGTTTAGGTTCAAGAATTGTTGTGATAATTTAAAAAATAACATAAAAATTTTGAAGACTTAAACATTATGTAAAAATAAGATATTATTATTAATAAAGTTAGCCTATCCTTCCAAACTAGCATAGATATTATGTATTTTCCTTTCAGTGTTTTAATGTTTTTTCTTGCATGGTTTTTATTTTGGTGGCTCCTGATTTCAAAGCTACATAGAAATTTACATTTATATTCTTCAATATATGTACTATTATATATATATATATATATATATATATATATACACACACACACACACACACACACACACACACACATATATACGTGTGTGTGTGTGTGTGTGTGTGTGTATGTATATATATATATATGAAACCCATGGGAGCTATTAAGCACTGTAATTAAGTTTTTCAGGTTTTATTAAGGTAATACTGTAACATAAAATTTATTACATATTACTCCCAATGGGGCTTAGGGAAGACCCTGTAATCAAACACATTACTATTTCTTCGGCAAACAGTATGAATATTCACATTAAATACCTAGAGCCTCTAATTAGCCTCCATCAGTTCAGGACATGTTTGCTGCCAATGAGCTATGGGAAACCTTTTGGTTTTTCAGAGCTTTGGGGATTTCAGAAGTGTGGATGAGGGATTTTGGACGTGTACTTTTCCAGAAGTGCTAAATATTTATGTTTCATATTAAGTCTGCTTTTTCTCCTCAATCTCAGATGCCTTATGGCCATTCCCCTATTGGGCAGGGTGAAGCTACCCTGCCCTCTCTCTTGCTCTCTTACCTGTGAAAAATTCCCCCTCTTCCTCACCCCACCTTTCCGGGGCTCCCCACCATCCACAAGGAAGGGTCTCTGGGCAGCCAGTTACACATGTACCTCTGTTCCCTTCATGGTAGTTGATTTGTCCAGGGTGGACAGACAATCTGAGCTAGGCTGATCAGAGTCCTTTCTCTGACCCTACCTATCAATGCTACCAGCAACAGAGGTGGACTCCTATCTTCAAATGCCTTTCCTCTGGGAATTTGGAAATGGTCCAGAAAGAGAGAGCTGCTCCTCATTAGGTACCTGGAATTATACAACATGGACATCCTGGCCCTGACTACAGCTAGGCTTTCTACCCTATGTGGACAAGAGATGAGTAAGAGAGACTTAAGCAAGTCAAGTCTCTCATTTAGAGACAGGATCCCCATAGTGCTTTCCACACCTATAATTCAGGCACATGTTAGTTCTTAGATTCTAGAAGACATTTCAGTTGCTTTAGAACAGATGTCACTTAAATAAACATTTTTTAGATCTTTAGGATAATATCAGGTACCCAGGAAGTTGCAAAGATAGCAAAGATAGTTTCCGTCCACCCTACACCAGTTTTCCCTAATGTTAACATCTTTCTTTGGTACGTTTGTCTCATAGAATGAACCAATATTGATACCTTAGTTTGTAACCTAATTTTTGTTGTTGTTGTTCAAGGGTCCCATCCAGGATACCGTATTACATTTAGTTCTTACCTTTTCTTAGGCTCCTTTTGTCTGTGAGAGTTTTTCAGATGTGTTTTTTTTATGACCTAGACAGTTTTGAGTACTGGTTAGGCATTTTGTAGAATGCCTCTCTTTGAGGAATTGTCTGATGTTTTTGTCATAATTAGACCAGGGTTATAGGTTTTGGGGAAGGAGACTACAGAGTTCAAGTTCCCTTCTCATCACATCATATCAAGAATACATACTATCAACCTAACTTGTCACTGTTAGTGTTGACCTTGATCATCTGACTAAGGTAGTGTTTGTCAGGTCTCTCCACTGCGAAGTTATGTTTTTTTCTCATGTCCATTCTCTTTCCTTTGGAAGAAAGTCACTGTACACAGCCTGCACTTAGGAAGTGGGGAATTAGGCTCCACCTCCTTAAGGGGAAAATGTTTACATAAATTATGTAGAATATGTCTGCATGGGAGATTTGTCTCCTATCACCCACTATTTTTATCTAATAATTTATTTATATCAGTATGGACTCATGGATATATATTTTAAGATCTGGGTTATAATCCAATGCTACTTTATTTTTCTTAAATTGTTCCAGTGTTGACCACTGGGAACTCATTCAGTTGGTTCCTGTGTCCCTTTGACATATCCCTCTAGTTATGTTTTTTGTTTGTTTTTTGGCCCAGTCTCAGTATGACCAGGGAAGACCAGGAGCAGAGATTCCATATGGGCAATGTGGGGGAGTGGCTCTTTGATCTCAATTCAAAATGTAATATTTGATTTCCATGATTTGGGGATGGGAGACATAAGCAAAACTCCTCCCAAGGAATTGTTTCCAATGGAGATAATATGAGACACATATCTTACATGACCTGATTAATTTTACATAAAGAGCGAAAGAGCAGTTCTTTGGAGGCTATCAAAGACCATGATAGACTTTGTCTTGCATTGTCGTATTTTGAAGTGTACATTATCCTTATACAGTCCATTCTCTTCTGAATAGTGACACACACTCAGGCCCTGATATTTCTCTAACTTGTTTGCTCATTTGGTGACACTTAGTAACAAAAGGAAGGTTCTAACTCCGAAGTTTCCACCTATGTAGCCTCACAGATGCGCAGATGTAATACAAACAGATCCTGCTGACGGATGGTGTCACCCTTTACTCCTAGAAAATCTTCATGAACTGATCTGGGCCTCCTCTCATCTCAGCCACATGTGCGCACTCAGATTTCACTTTTGCTGTCTATCTTCATTTTCTCAGTGGACATTCCAAAGCCAACTGATAATTCTACAGTTATTTACTCTCACTGTAATGTGGAAGGTTTATTGAAATGCTAACCATCTAGTGCTTTCCTTTAAAGAACTCTTCAAAAACAGCATCTTTGTGAAACAGTCTACATTTTACAAAATGATTTCTATGCCAATACTAGCATTTGCAGGAGGATTTCAGAATCGTTATCCGCTTTCCTGTCTTCAGGTTAAACTTGCCATAGGCAATTTTGTCTGCTGTTGCATAATTAATAGAGCTTGTAAGATTTTCACTTATTTCCTTCACTTTATTATTCATTTTAATACTACACTGATTTGATTTTGACCCATTTAAATTATTTCAAATTCCATGCAAAAATGTATTCAAACATAAAGATTTATTCACTTAATTAACCTTTTGATTAAAACATTAAACCCCAGTACTTATCTATATGGATTTTCCCCCTTGAAATAGACTGTGGAGAATTGAAACTTAGAAGCTGTATTTCAAGTGGTTACTAATTATGGACAAATCTACATGATGAGGGAATTAAAGGAATTAACCCATGAACAATTGCAAAGTCTTTTACCAAAAACCTTGTTGAGAAATAAAGGTGCTACTGTTGTAACAAGTGAACGTTTCCACTCCTTGTTATTAACAGCCTTTATGTCTGTGGGGCCTCGGTGTCTAGTTAGTAAGCCCAAATGGTCTGGGCAGAAGTGGATGGTTTCATTTATTCTACAAAAAACTGTGCTCTGCTGCTAGGTTCCATTTCTGTGTTAGAAACGGTGGAGATTCAAAGATGAGCAATATGTGATCATTGCCGTAAATGTGAGAATTGCCTAGTAGAGGAACAAAGAGAAATGCAAAAATAACCAGAATATAAGGCAGAATGAGAAAAAGAACAAGAGAGAGGAGCTTAAGCAGTCTAGAAAATGAAGACACTGTTTCTGTCTGGGGGGATCCAAGGGCCTTAGCTGTCCTTTGTTTTCCATCTCACTCCTGAGTAGAACCAACATTCCAGCTAAAGAGATCTGTTTCTTTCCCCCCGCCCCCCAATCTTCAGCATTTACTATCTCTGATATTTATTTCAGGTCTTCCCTCATCTCATTTCTGCTGATTGTAATTCTATCACATCTTAATACATCAGCTCAAATATTGCTGCTTCCACTAAATCACTCGTTGTTTTTATAAGCTAGGTGTTAAGATATGAATCTCCCTTTGTTGACATGCCATAGCATTTGCATCTGGTCTCCTTTGTAAAACATATATCATCTCGGCACTCCTCTCCTTCTTCCGTTAGATAGGGCTTTTATTGGAACCCAGCCACACTCATGTTTATGTATGGTCTGTGGCTGCCTTTGCACTACAACTGCACAGTGAATTAGTTGTAACAGGGGCTGTATGGCCCACAACGCCGAAAATATTTACTAGCTGGCCCATTGTAGACACTACTTGCTGACTCTTGTACTAGATAATAAATTCCTCAAGGGCAGGGACTATTTTACTATCTTTAGACCTACTTTACTGCCTAACATTGCAGGTATGCCTTGAATATTTATTGAGTTGAATCAAACCTATTTAAATTAAGTATGTGATTGAAGAGAGTGCATTCAGCGGGTGTGTGGGGGGGGGCAAGCAGGAACCATTAGGAGCAATGGACCTGTGAAGAGGAGTTGCTGACCAGGAGATAAGGTCCCCTCTTCCCAAAGGAGTCCAAAGTGTGTTATAAAAAATGTATTAGGAATAATTAGTCAATTCTAAACCTAAATATATCATTTTGAAGCCAATCTTTTTTGAAACATTTTTGTGGAGCAAAACTGATTTTCCCATTAGGATATTAATATTTGTGCCCACACAGACCAGCTATTAATTTCTTATAAGACATTTGTTTTCAGGTTAGAGTTCATAGAGCAGTTATTTAATAAATGCAGTCTTCATAGATTAGAACTGTACTCTTAGCATCTACAGGCTAATGATGGTTCTGATACTTATTTCAAATATTGAAATTGTCACATTCAATTTACTCAAATTCCATGTCAAATTTTGCAAAGGAATCAGAGATTCAGAACCATGGCACTGACCTCCACTTAAGCCCAAGATGGTGTAACAAGGACCAGATTTATCCTCCATCCTGAACCAACTGAAAAATCTGGACAACACAGGAGAAAGTGGTTTTTCAAGGCATTAGACATTAGGCAAAAAGGGCAGTGATCCCTGGAAGACAAATGAGGTCAGCCCTGCTGTCACTGCAGAATTCTGTCTTGGGAGAGTTTTCAGGTCACTCTGTGGAGAGGAGGAACCCAAGCCAAGCCCCACAAGCTTCCCCAGTTGAAGAGATGGAGCTGAAAGTCTGGAGAAGCCACAGAATCGAGAGTTCACAGGGTAGTGTTTGAGGGTGGAAAGAGTCACTAAACTTTGGTGAATTCACAAGAAGGCAGAAAAGAGGGGAACACTTAAAGAACAGATGGGACAAATGAAAGACAAATAGTAAAATGGTAGATTTAAACCAAACCATGTTAATAATCATATTAAATATAAATGGTCTAAACATGCTAATGAAGAAGCTCCTAGCTAGGGTTTTGGCCCAGGGCTAACGATCATGGACATGCTGGTTAGTGGTATCACAAAGCTGGGGTTCCAGTTATGCTTTCCTGTAGATACCAACCACAGGCAATAGAGTCTCCCACTCCTTCTGTGGTTCAGATGGGCACTGCTCAATCCACAGTGCTCTGACAGTCACCCCAAGTGGAGAAGCACACTTCAGCACCCAGTGGCATTACTATTTGTTGGGGAAGCTATAAATCAGGGTTCTGGTGTTCCCAGTGATTTGTGGATGATGCTTTCCCTTCCTTACAGCCTCCCTTCCCTAGTACTCATGTCTGAGTGACAGATCCCAGGTTGTACTCAAAACACCCACTTACTCCAATCCTGAGGTGCTGTCTTTGGATCAAGCCTGTGGATCCCCCTTTTTAATTCCCTTAGAAAGAGTTTTCCTCCAGTAGTTGACTGGCCTCATTCCTGTCTCCAGCAATTTCTTACATATAATCATTCACTATGTCCCATTAATTCTGCCTCCAAAATATATCTCCAATATATCCATTTCTTTTCCTTCCCACAGCCAATTCCATATCCAAGTCATCTCTCCCTTGTCATGACTGTAGTCACCCAGCTAGTCTCCCTTCATCCACTCAGGCCCCACTCAAATCTTACTCCACACAAGAGTCATCATGGTCCTTTAAAAAAATAAATAAGATCATGTTATGTCCCCAGCATAAAACTCAAACACCTGACTGAGGACTACAAGGCCCCGTGTGATCCAGGTACTTTTGTGTTTGCCACTTCCCCTTTACTTCTTTGCATTCTAGCTGTGTTTTCTTTCTAATTTCCTGAAGTTTACTGGCTTTTCCCAACCTCAAATTCTACATACCAGCTCTTCCCACCTCTGGGATCATCTTCTGTCACTGTCATCTGGGCACCTATGACTTACACTTCAAGTCCCACTCAGACTTCACCTCCTTGGAAAAGCCTCCTCTGACCCTTGGACAGGTACCACTTTCCTTGTTACATGCTCCCTTGGCACCCAAGGTTATTTCTTAATAAAGCATTATCAGCTAATTACATGCTCTGCATTTGTCACTCTGGTGGGATATGACCTCTTTGAGGGCTGCGAACCTGTTTTACTCACTCTGTATGTCCAGTGCCAAGCATAATGGCTGACCCTAAAAGAAGTTCCATGTAGTATTTCAGTAAATCGAAGGTGCCACTGATTGGAAGATGCACCAGTACTTTTTACACCGCTAAGGAAGAAAAACACCTTCAATTAAACTCTGATTTGTCTTGGATTTTAAGCTGCAGCCCACACTCAGAGCTGTGAAAATAGGAAAAGGTGTGTCTTAGAATACAGTCTATATTATGAATATTAAAAAAAAACAAATGAGAAAAGACTAATCCCATGACACGTTTCCAGATTTGTAGAGCATGCCTTCTCTGCAGTTCCACCAAAACAGAAATCCACGAGTATGGTTTGGAACCAATAATAAAACTTAGGATGAAGGGGGAATAATCTTCTATGTGAACCAATTACAAAATGTTAATGTCCTTTTTTAGGGATCTTTTAGTTATGGTTACATAGGGCAAGAAACATTATTAAGTACCAACTTCTGTTTAGTAACTTATACCTTTAGATTCTCTCCAAGGACAGAAAGCTATTAATTTCCTTTTCCATAAGAGAGGATGGTTTAGGAGGTGAGCTGGGAATAGCAGTGGGAAGCAAAGTAAAGGGAGAAGTCAGACCTGGATGAAAGATTCATTATGATCACTTAAAACTGTGAACCATAATTTAAGAATGTGGACGGATTTTTTTAAGTTACAGAATTCTTTGAGTCTTATCAATCAACCCTCAAGCATATGAACTGCAATGGGAATAAAAGGACATCCATTAGAAGGCTGAAGGGACATTAGTAATTACAAAATGAAAAAGACAGTGGCATAGTCAGAAAGGAAAAGACTTCAGGGTCCAATTAACTTTGATTTCTAGCTTTGGCACTTAGTTGTATAACCTCGAGTTTCAATTTATCTGGAAAATGGGACCAATAATACCTAGCTCACAGGGTTGTTGAGAGGATTAAATAATCCATAAGCGAAAAGCACTTAATAGCAGGTCTGGAAGCAAGTCAATATCAGCTTTTGTTATTTTTATTCTGAAAAAGGAAGAAAAAGAAACCACCTAAAGTGTATGAGTATTCTCTGTTTATTCATTATTGGTGCAGTTTATTTTTTAAACTTCTTTAGCAATGTATTTTAAAGTACCAGGATTAAAGGGAGAAGGGGAGTCTTGTGCCAAAATCTTCCTGTACACTTATTTGGAGAACCTGTATTTCTTTGCATTACCAAACAAACATTATTAATCCTTTTATAAACAAAGTGTCTCATTCATATTGCAAAAAAAGTACCAGGATCACAATGGTACATTTCAATGAATCACCGCAAAATGAACACACCCATATAACCACACTCTAGGTCAAGAAATAGAACATTACTTGCGCCCTGAAACTCAGCATCTCATGGTCCCCCCAATCACTTGTCTCTCTATACTTCCTGGATTTAACCATAATTCTAGTTGAAACACCATAGATTATTTTTGCTATGAATATTTTTTGTGCTTGTTCATGTTTCCTTAACATTTGATTTTAGAGATTCGTCCCTGTTATGTGTAACTGCAGTTCTTACATTTTTGTTTTCATCAAGTATTTCATTGTATGAATAGACCACAATTTAACTATTTTATTGTTGATGGTCACCCAATCAGCTTTTGTTCAACCTTTTAGTTGCCATTAAATGATAGATAATGGCTTATACCTGATTGGGCTCTTAATATAATCACACATGTGAGATGATGAAAATGATGGTGAAAATGGCTACAGCTGATAGAAGCAATTAACATCAACTGAGTTCAATTAGAAAGTCTGCTGGGGGAGAATGTGCAATTGAAACCTCAGGAACAATTATGTTATTGTTAATCTGAAAGAGAAAGGGTAATCAGGCAGGCATTGTCTCATCAAAACGATGAACAAAGATGCCAACTGCATGTGAGCCACTGTGCATGCAGTACACACAGTCAGAAGACAGGGGTTTCAGAGCCTGGAAAATAACTTATCTCACAGTCAGAAGCTTCCACCTGTAATTAGCATGGTATGGACAATGTGATGGAACTTAAACTTTTTCATCCTTTCTTTGGGAGGATTTGAATTCACCAGTAGTTTTAATCATGGTTGTTCAAGTCCTAGAAACATATCTGTGGGCAAACTGCTTAACCTCTTTATGTGTCAGTTTCCTTATTTGTAAACTGATGATGCATATCATACAGTTTGTTTCAGATCAGAACTCATGGCTCCTCAAGTCCCAAGTGGTCCTTAGGTTCAAATGCACAGTCTTTGGTGACACAGTAAAATCAGAGAAAAACAAAAACCAACTTGGTTTTTGTTAATGAAAGAAGAGGGGCTATTTTCTGATGTTTGGGTCCCCACAGAAGAGTATGAGGCTGCACCCCTGGCCCAGAATGGCTGTGGGGAGCACAGATGAGGAGACCCCTGAGTACCTCTATGAGAATTCACAAACATGCTTCCATTGAAACTGTTAAGTGGAAGAAGGGGAGATGGACACTTGCAGTGGCACACTGAGAAATGTCCCACTCAGTTGTGACAGTGCTGAGGAAGCAGAGTGAACAGAAAATAGCCTGTCTATATGTCCTCACATCTAAACCATTGCTGTTTGATTATTATTGTTATTTCTTTGGTTAGATTGCTCAATGAGAAATAGCTACCAAAGCAAAATGAATATAACACTACTTGATACTATCAGAGAAGTGAAACTTTATAAAAAGGTTATTATGTTTGCATAGGAATCCAGGATTCTCTATGGTAGAGAATAGCCAGTTAAAGTACCATAGAGAAAGGTTAGATGGGCTTTTCTCAGTGACTACACTTTAGAGATGTATATATTCATTAATTCAATCAATAAACATTTTTCGAGCATGTAGTATAGGCTAGGTGCTGTTATATAGAACAATCCAGATAAAAATCTTTCCCTTCATGGAGTTCATAGTCAAGGAAAACAGACAATAAACACAATCCATTGTTGAGCTCAATATAAATCATAATGTTGCTATAAGGGAATCAAATGTGGTGGGGAAACAAAAGTTGAAAAGTAGAGTTGGGTCAAGTTGTCAATGAGGGCATGAGTGAAGTGATAATGGCCAGAACAGGCTTCACTGAGAAGGTAAGATTTGAATAAAGACTTGAGAAAGATGGAGAGGTTAGTGATGTGAATATCTGGTGGCAGAGCATGCCAGGTACAGAGAACAATCATTGCAAAGACCCAGGGAGGACAGCATGTGGCTGGCATATTCAGGAAACAGCAAGGAAGCCAGTGTGCCCTGAGCAGTGAGTGAGGAGGTGGTAGTTAGCTGGCGGTCATCTTGGTAATTGAAATAACTGGGCCATGTGTCTCTCATCATTTAACAGGCTAGCCTGGCCTCATTCATGTGGTGGTGTTCACAGGAGTCCCAACTGCAGAAAGAGAAAGCTAGCTGCAAGCACTTTTTAGGTCTCTGCTTATGTCATATTTGTCATTGTCCCATTGGCCAAGGCAAGTCATATGTTCAAGTGGCAGGGGGCTGTTACCCAAAGGGTATAGATACAGAGAGGAGAATTATTACAGCATTTTTTATTTAAAAAATCTACCCCCTTGTACTTACTTCACTGAATTAAAATTTCATATTTTATGTATATGTCAGTCTTCTTAAGCACTGAAGTTAAGGACTGTATCTTGAGTATATCATACATGCTCCTTCATACTTCCTTTTTTCTCACCATGTGGTATTTATAAGAACCAAAGACATTTGGCTGTATGACCCAGATAGAGTTATCCATTTTAGTGAAATGGAAAGAGTTAAAAATTATCCTGCACCTTAAAATGCTGCCCCCCCCCTCCAAATTTCTGAGCCTCACCAGGACTTGAGCAGAAGCACAGCTTCTCCAACTGTCAGCCTCCTGTAAAGGCTGCCAACAACATTCCTGAACTCAAGTGCCAGTAGTGCCCCTGCTCTGTCCTGAGAGAATTCACACGTCATCGCTTCGCATATTTTTATCACATGCTCACTACATCAGTGACTCCTCAATTTGCTGTGGCTCAGGAAATGTCAGAGGAAAGGTTTATGAAGTCGCCCACATATACAGACATCTGGCTAAAGCAAGCAGGCCAGCAGATCCATTTGCCAAAGCTTGGGCTTTCTGACTTTTCCATCTTTTATCCAAGAACTTAGTGAGGCCCCAATCTTACAAAACAAAATTTTTCCCAGCCTCTTTCAGAAATACTGCTCTGACTTAGGAAATTCATTCTAATTCTCTGGGGATGTACCTGATTCAAGGAGAAATCCTGTTTATTTTTTAGAGTTAAAACAAGCATCCAGACAAATCCTTACCTCAAAACTACTATAGGTATTGGTCTTACTACTTTCCTAGTTTCTCATATTGCAGTCTCTAGATGGAAACATTCCCATGGGGAAGAAAACAAGCCCAAGTGTGGTGGAACTGTGGCCTCTTCTGTTTTAAATTCCAAGCTGTCCTGGGTTTGGCAGCTGCTTGAAACGGTCCAGCTGGTCTGAGTTGACCAGATGGCTGAAAAGTAAGGGGCTATTTCCTTACATAGGAAATAGGGCATTTCAGTTAATAATGGCTAAAGATAATGCCTCTGGATCCTTGCTCCAAGGAGATGGTTATGGAACTGTCAAAGTCACATGTGCATTTGTGTCATCCCAACTGTTCCCTACTAAACCTTGCTCTCAACTTTATAGTCTCTGGGCTAGAGTTACAAATGAGGACTCAAGACACATTTAGGAGTGGCTGCAACTCATTCAGCTATAATAACAAACACAGAGTAAAGGAAAGTAATTGTTGAACCCTGTTTAGCCACCAAAGCCTGGCTGATGTCTCACAGCCTTCTATTCAATTCATCCAGATATTTTCCTGTAGGTAGAAAGACAACAATACACCCAGCCTTTTGTCTGCCGCTAGGGATTTTATGTTCCAAACAGTTAGAACTTGATCAACAGAACAGCTTCTTAGAGGTTGGCACAGATATATATTTTTAAAAAGTAATTTTACAGCTTTAAATGGGAAGGTACCTATGGAACAGATATGCTGGTATTTCTCTCGTGGGGAAGAGATTGAACTTCAGAAAACTAAACCAAACAAAACCAGACCAAACAAAGCAAAACCACAAAAAGCTTTGGTTGGCAGGAAGGCAGAAAATTAACTTGGAATCAATAAACACAAGTTTTTTACTCGAAATGTGTTTAAAATTTGTGAAGCATGTTGGAAATCTGCCCAGATTGTCTTCGAGAAAAACTTGTTTGAGTAGGAAGTCCTCATTGCCTGGAATGACCTTTACCTCCTCCTACTGCACCTATTTAATCAGGTCTGTAGATTCAACTCTGGTTCCTTCCTTCAGGCCATTTTCCAACACTGCTCCTTCTCTGGCTCTGCCCTCTGTCCTTCCTCTCTCCTCTACCTCCATTTCTCCCTTCTCCATTTAGTAGGTTAGGCATCTTCCTTGATGTTTTTATACAGTTGTGTGTCATTTAATAATGAAGATAGATTCTGATACACATGTAATTAGATGATTTAATCATTGTGCAAACATCATGCAGCGCACTCACACAAAACTAGATGGTCTAGCTGACTATATACATCCAGGCTGTGTGCTATAGCCCATTGCTCCTAGGCTACAAGCCTGCACTGAACACTGTAGGCAGTAACACAGTGGTAAGTATTTGTGTGTCTAAACATATCTAAACATAGAAAAGGGAGTGTGAAGAGATAAAAATGGTATACTTCTATAGGGCACTGACTGTGTGTGGAGCTTGCGGGAGTAGAAGTTGCTCTAGATGAATCGATGAATGGTGAGTGAACATGAAGACCTAGGACATCACTGTCCACTACTGTGGACTTTATAAACACCGCACCCCAGGCCCTCCCCCTGCTTCCTTCTGATAGGGTGAGAAATAGAACATCAAAGCTGTAAGTGCTGCTCCATGAAAAGGGATGTGGGCTGAGTTGATTAGAAATAGTGAGGAGAAACTGCCTGGATGAGGTGTGTTGCTGTCATATGACACTGAGTTGGTTCTGATTCCTGGTGACCCTGTGAATGAGTGACATCCACAATGTCTGTCAACAGCCCTGCTCAGCTCCTATGGACTCATGCCTATAGCTACTTTCATGGATTCAATCCATCTCCTATCTACTCTTCACCTTTTCCTGCTGCCTTCTATTTTCCCCAGCATTACTGTCCTTTCCAAAGAGCCCTGCCTTCTCCTGATGTGCCCAAGTATGACAGCTTTAGTTTGGCAACTTTTGCCTCCAGTGATGTTTCAGGCTTA
The DNA here is from genome assembly GCA_004026885.1 of Lyroderma lyra. Classification (NCBI taxonomy): domain Eukaryota; kingdom Metazoa; phylum Chordata; class Mammalia; order Chiroptera; family Megadermatidae; genus Lyroderma; species Lyroderma lyra. Next base: position 177,287 of record PVJL010000520.1, on the reverse strand, counting down.
ATTTTCTCTAGGACACTCTTGTGTATATTTCTAGAGACCCAGAGTATCTGCAGAGTTCTTCTCCAACACCATATTTCAAGAGAATCAATTTTTTTTCCTATCACCTTTTTAACTCTCCAATGACACATCTTTGCTCTTGGTGATCTTTCCTAATTCTTCCTTTGCTGCCTTTCCCTCTCTCAGCTTTCCCATCATTTCTTGACTGCAGTCTCCATTTGAATTGATGATTGAAACAAGGTAGGCAGAATTAATAATTTAGAGGTCTTCATTACCTGTTAAGCTTGTGTGTTTCTTTTGTACTTATGATTTGTGTCTTCTTGGTGTACATATGCAGTCCTGCTTTGGCACTTTTTTCTTTCACTTTCATTAGAAGTTGTTTCAAGTCACTGCTACTTTCTGCCAGTAAGATGGTGTCATCTGCATATGTTAAGTTAGCAATAAGGCCTAGATCAGTATAATAATGACTGTCAGGAGGGAGTGAAAGGTGGTCTGAGGATCAGTAGGAATAAGAAATTAAAATGGGAGAGGAGAAAAAATGGTGACATAAGAGGAACTCCTGGAAAACTCCCCTGGAGGTTACAACAAATAGAACAACTATAATTTAATGAAGGATTTCCTATGCAACACACAAGCACAGCTAAGAGACCCACACATCATATAGAAGTACCTACAGGTGGCCAAAGGGGCAAACTGAGGAGGAAGGAAGGGGAAGTGCAGAGGCGGGTTCCCAACTGGAATTCTACTGCTGGAGAAGGGAGCAGGAAAAAGGTGGTGGATGAGCATACCAGACCTTACTCTGTGTGTGGAACAGAGGAAAGGAGTTCCACAGGTGGGGGCTGTGAGACACCACAACTGGACCTCACTTTGACCCCAGGAGGTGTAGACATCAGTGCTGTAAGACTCCACAGCTCAAATCTGTTCTGGTTCTGAGAGGAGGGGGAGTGACAGGGGGTGGTGAGGAGCCACTGCCTGACCTCGTTCCAGGAAGCAGAAGGAGAGAGGGGGCTGTGGGCATGCTTCTCTGCCCTTACACAGTCTGGTGTGAAGTACCATCATAGAGGACAGCTGATAGCATGACTCAGGGCAGAGACCTCAGGGCAAACTGAGAACAGAAAGGTATAAGCCCCACTGCCCATGCCTGCAGCACCAGGTAGGAAACAAAGGTGGGAACCCCGGTCTCCCTGTTCCCTCCCCAACCCTTTCAGACCTCTGCCCCCACCTTATCCCATTATTAGCAACAAGCCCTGAAGAATCTGCAGCAATGAGTGTCATGTTAAGGAGCAGAATATCTACAAACAGAGAAGCTTCCAGAATGAGAAAACAGCTCAAAAGAAATTCAAGCAGCAGAAAATCATAGCAAAAGAGATGGGGGACAAAAGAGATGGGGGACAAATCAGAAGCAGAGCTCAAAACAATGATTATAAAAATACTCATGGAACTTGGTGATAATTTCAACAAAGAGATAGCAAGCAAAAAGAAAGACACAGAGACCATAAAAAAAAAAAAGCCAGGCAGAGGTAAACATTATAAAAACTGAAATGAAGAATAGAACAGAAGGAATCACCAGACTAGATGAAGCAGAGGTGCAAATCAGTGATTCAGAAGATAAGGTAACTTAAAACACCCATTCAGAATAACAAAAAGAAAAAAGAGGGGGTGGGAAAGGAGGGAGGGAGAGTCAAATACATGGTGATGGAAAGAGAACTGACACTGGGTGGTGAACACATAATGTAACACACATGGTGCACTGTAGAATTGCACACCTGGAACCTATGTAATTCTTGTTAACGAGTATCACCCCAATAAGTCTAACAATTAAAAACTAAAGAATGAAGATAATTTAAGATTCCTCCAGGATGACATCAAGCATAACAACATTCACATCATAGGGGTACCAGAAGAAGCAGAGAAACAGCAAGGGAGCAAGAACTTATATGAAGAAATAATGTCTGAAAATTTTCCTAACCTGGTGAAGGAAACAGACATACAAACCCAGGAAGCACAGGGAGTCCCAAACAAGATCAACCCAAACAGGCCCACACTGAGACACATCATAATTAAAATTGCAAAAATTAAAGATCAAAGAATATTAAAAGCAGCAAATGTTTATTTGGGAACGAGTGGGTTAGGGAGGGGAGAAAGGTGAGGGGGTGGGGGGGGGAAGCTAAATATAAGGTGATGGAAAGAGAACTCAAAAGAAAAAAAGAAAAATAGTAAATTATAGGGAGGTACCCATATGACTGTCAGCAGATTTCTCAACAGAAACTTTGCAGGGCAGAACGAATGACAGAAAATATTCAACATGATGAAAACCAAGGACCTACAACTGAGGTTAATGTATCCAGCAAGGCTAGCATTCAAAATTGAGGGACAGATAAAGAGCTTCCTAAAGGAGTTCATCACCACCAAACCAGTACTACAAGGAATGTTAGAGGGAGTTCCTTAAGATGGAGAAAGGAAAAATAAAAAGCAGAAATTATGAATATAAAATGTCAATAGCTACATATCTATCAACAGTTACTTTCAAGTTAAATAGATTAAAAGTTTCAACCAAAAGACATGGAAGTTACTGCACTCAGTGAAGTGTCGAGCAGAGGAAGACAGGTGCAAGTTGACTTCACTTACATGTGAAATCCAAAGAAGAAATTAAACAAATGGAACAGGAACAGAGTCATAGATATGGAAAACATTTGATTGGTTACCAGATGGGTTGGGGGAGGGGGTGAAATAAGTGGAAGAGATTGGGAAGTCAGTGCAATGGTTATGAAGTAATAGTTATGGGGATAGGAGGTATAACATGGGAATATAGTCAGTAATGTTGCAATAACTATGTGTGGTGTCACATGGGTACTAGTTTGTTGGGTTATTGGGAAGGAAATCAAGAAGTACAAATTCATAGTCACAAAACAGTCACAGGGATGTAAAATGCAGCCTAAGACATATAGTCAATAATATTGTAATAACTATATCATGTCAGAGGGGAACCAGATATATTGGAATGAGGATTTTGTAGGTTATCTAAATGTCTCGCCACAGTGCTGTACACCTGAAACCAATGTAATATTGCATGTCAAATGTAATTGAAACATGAAAAAAAAATTCAAAAAGAAATCAAGATTGACAAAGGAACATAGAAGATTGTTATGGCGATGTAGTTTTGGCTATTGCATGTTGGAATAGTGGTCAGATTAAGGAACTTTGTGGTACTCATTCAAAAAAGAAGGCGTTTAATAAGGGGAGGGTAAGGAACTGAGAACACAATATTTTGACTTTGGAGAATTTTTTTTTGGTTTCATTGATCCTATCTGGGTCACTGAACTGATGGAAGAAATAAAACTTATCTATGCTTTACATCATAACAACCTGAAAATATTTCCAAAGTACAGGGACAGGCTAGCTCTACTCTACCACCGAAAGCTTTCAGTGAACTGACAGTGACACTTAGTACTTGTTAAGGTAGTGCCTATGGATCTGTGTCCTTGTGCAGCATCTTAGTGCTCAACAAAGACTTTATGGCACTGTACTCTGAAGATCATCAGGCTAGATCTGGGAAGGTTAGTGCCCACTGAATGTGTAGTGCTGGGGAACAGGCTCCTTATGCTGAAGAGGTCAGCAGATGATGGATTGAGATGTCATCTATGCACTGAAAATTGAGGTGCCATGAGTGAAAAATCTATTGCCAAGCCCCCTACATAGTGCTCCTATCAGAGAAAAAAAAAAGGTCCTCTTGGTTGGCACATCCTTCTTTTTCTTAGAGGAAATTTGGCTCCATTATAATCTTATAATCACATAAGTGGTCTGTCATTGAGTGAAATGTCATGTGGCACATGACTGTATTCCACATTGTTTAATAATCATTATTCCAAGTACTTGTCTCTGGCATACCAGTTTCCAAATCCCTGAGTGCAGGAACTATGTTTGTTTTGTTTTTTTTAAATCTGATTTCCCTAACCTCTAGCACCATGGGTAGCACAGAGAAGACATTCAATAAATGGTAGTTGAACAAATGAATTGGCAATTAATTTATATACAGAATACTATTTGACTACAAGGCTTTTCAACACCATTTATTCATTCACTAACTGACTCTTTATTGAGCACCTACTATGAGCCAGGTGTTGTGCCAATGGTGGGTATGTAAACACAGACAAAATCAATTAAGTCCTTGTCCTCATTCAGATAAAACTCTAAAATTAAGTATGTTTGTTTATAACAGTATGGGACTGAGGTATTCTTGTCTCACAATTTTGCCTAAAGCCTCACTCTCAAGGGAGAGTCTACACATATGCATGCAGGATGCAGTACTTCCTAGAAGAAAGAAAAAGGGATCTAGAGACCGTTACACCAACTCCCTGTATTATTATGGAAGACTGGACATTGGAAAAGAACTCATTGCAGTAACGTAATCTGTGGGGAGAAGGTGATTTGCCCCCACCCCTGTAAGCGAAAAGACTGGCATCTCTTCCACATTTCATGTGGCTGCCGAACTGCTAAAATTATGACAAGTTGTCCTGGATCAGAGAGTAAAGGAGTTCTTAGGAGAAACTGCCATGTGTCCTCAGTAGTTTGGGTTTTGTATGAAAACACGAACAGCAGTACTTGTTTATTACCAGGATTAATTCTGAACACAGTAGAATAGCTGAAATAACCAAGATGGTGAGGTGAAGGCAGAAGGATTAACAGTTAAGTTGCATTTCCACTATTTAGCAAGGTAAGTATGTGTGTTCTTGGTGGGTCAAAATAAAGTGTGAGACATAGCCAGATGTGAATTATCTTGAAAACCTGTCAACCAGGAGGGCTGTCTACCTGAGCAAGGGCCCCAGTGGTAAGGAGTTGTATGGAATATGCTGCTAGGAGGTGATACCTAAGAGTAGATTTTAAGACATTAGTCATAGAGTACGTTGTTCGTCCAGGAATGGTATAATGTGTGGGACCCTCAGGGATCTCCATAGCACTCAAGTTCAACACACAAGAAAGCTGGCATTTGCAGGCTTGCCATTGGAGAAGGTAAGAGAATACAACATTGTCATTCACATAGAACTTTTATCCATCCATCCTGTCACCTGCAGCCCTCGACAGTAGTCAGCAACAGGAGTGGGAAGAGGATTGGGAAAGCAAGGGAATAACCAGGAAGGAACAGACACAGTGTGCCCACCTCACTGCACATCTTCAAGCAAGGGTCAGGCCTGAGCTGGGGGCAAGGGATGGAAAAGGCATTGGACTGGATGTGAGACTGAAGTTTCATTTCAGGATAGATGATTTTTTAAGTATCTAATAATGCAACAAGTTGACAATGCACTGTAGAATTATATGCCTGAAACCTATGTAATCCTTGCTAACAGATGTCACCCCAATCAGTCTAACAATAAAAAAAAATTTAAAAAAAGAATCTGATAATGGACTGTCCTAAGGTATTTCTCACCAATGCTTTACCTATCTATTAAATTATACAATACACATTTGTTCATTCTGGGTCTAATGGCATGGTATGTAGTGACTGAGAATCTTGCAGTCTTCCTGCAGTGACCTCCAGGGGCAGGGGAAACAGCCAACTGGGGATGTTTAATGGCAGTGGTTGGGAAAAAACAGAGCCATTGTTTATTCAGACCCTCTAGAACTTAAACCATTCATTAAACTGTCTACCTAAAAACAGTGACACGCGTGTACACACATGTGATAAACTTCAGGTCGACTCATTGACAGGATGACTATAACCAAATAATGGGTCATCCAAAGAACATGATGTCTTCTGTTCCTAAGGCCCTTAACATGAGTCTTCTAATATAACTTCCATCACATGGAACAGTCTTTCCCATTACGTTATGGACAGGGAACAATAACAACATACAACCAGAATGAGTTGAGTGCCTACCATGTACAACAACTGTGCTAAACCATTTATATAGGTAATCCCTCATATCACCCTCATTTAATTTTTGAAAGAGGTAGATAATATTCTCATCATAGAAATGAAGAAATGGGCTTAGAGAGGATGTATAAAGCAAAGGTTCTAAGATTTACATCCAGGCCAGCCTGTGTTTCCAAATAGATCTGTGTGGCTATATTCTTAACTTCCCAGAGTCTACTTGTGAGTTTCTGGAAGGAAAGACGTACTCCGTTATGGAAATTCTATTCCCCTAGAGCAGTGGATCTCACCCTCCCTAATGCCGCGACCCTTTACTTCAGTTCCTCATGGTGTGGTGACCCCCATCAAATTATTGTCGTTGCTACTTCATCACTGTCATGTTGCTACTGTTATGAGTCGTCATGTAACTATCTGATATGTGTTTTCTGATGGTCTTAGGCGACCCCTGTGAGAGGGTCATTCGACCACCAAAGTGGTCACGACCCACAGGTTGAGAACCGCTGCCCTGGAGTATACATCATATTATTATGAGATTCTTCCATATATTAAAACTCGAATATTTTTCTGTAAACCTTTCACCCATAGATTCTGCTTCAAGTCTGCTCTATCTTCTGCATGGTCATACATGGGGGAACATGGCTGTTCATTAATTTATTAATCCATTTAATGAGAACTTATTGATCATGTAGTCTAAGTCATACACTGTTCTCGGTGCTGAAGTTAACGTGACAAACAAGGTGAAGTTTTTGCCTGAATGGAACATACATCCCATTGGGCATCTTGCCATAGGACATCCCTTATTCACTGAAATCATTGTCAGTTCTTTCTTTTTTACATTGCGAAATAAGATTTGAAAATATATATACATATGTGTCTGAGAACACAGTGAAACACAAACACTCATACACTAATATGTTATGATGATCACACTTACAAAGGCAAAAAGTAAATCCTCTATATCCACGATGGTAAAATAAATGATAATTAATACATCAGATAGACTAGTAAGTCATTGCAAATTGTGACCATGGTAGATTTTGAATGCCATAGGAAGTGGCAAGGCATATAGAACTCTGTAAAACTTGACTTCAGTTTTCTGTGTGTGCGCGTGTGTGGGTTTGTCTACAAATGTGCATAGAAAAAAGAAGTTGGAAGGAAATATACCAAAATCTTAAGAGTTATTTACTGGATGGTTAACGTTAATGGTATTTTCTGTGTTTTCAGTCTTTTCTATAACAAGCATGTCTTACTTTTAAAGTGTCATGGGCATGCCTACTCTGTAAAGGGTGTTGCCACGCGCCCTGGAGCAACTGTGCAATCAGCCCTGTGGAGTGTCTGCTCAGGGACTGCAGTGTTTATGAGTTAAAATGAGTGTTTATGTGGATGCGTGTGTGTGTGTGTGTGTGTGTGTGTGTGTGTGTGTGTGTGTGGTGAATTCTTTGTTGTTTTTTTTTCTCCCTTTTCATTTCATTTTCTTTCCTCACTGTCATCCATATGAGTCACATCTCCCTACAGTGAGCTGAGAGCCAACCATGTTTAATAAGAGCCTAAGAAAAGTACACATGGGAAGATACCCCTGCCGATGACAGAAGGATGACCGGTGTGAATCCAGAGCCCAGTATAAAATGGTTTTGATTATACCCTCATTTGGTTTTTTATTGTCTTTGCATACAAAAGTCAGTGACCAGTGAACATTTATTTAGCAATAGTTTTGACCATTGATGTAGAATCATGATGGCTAATAACAATAAATAAGAAATTTATGAAAATGCAAGCTCTCATTTTGAAAATAAACTGCTACTATTTTCATAGTAATAAGTGATTGGAGACTAAATGTCTTATGTTTTGACATTATCTGCATATAATTTATCACCAATACTTTAACTATTAAATTGTAAAACACATGTTTGTGCATCCTAGGGTTTAATAGCATGGCATGCAGTGATGGCAGTAATTAATAACTAATGAGAAATAAGCAAATGCATCTTTGGGGGCATGGAGTGGATTAGAATTTCTATCACATAAAATTGTGTGATTTATGTAGGTGAAAAAAAGCTGTTAGTATTTCTGATATCTGTATTCCAATAGAAATATGACACAGGTAATTTTTACTATTTGTTATTCTAGAAAATAAAAAGGTATCAGAGACAGATCTATTCCTTTCCCCATTAGCATACAAAATTGAATGTTTATCCTTGAAGGCACAGAACTTGAAAACTTTGCATAGCTATTTCCCAAGTATCCAGTCTGTCTCCATCATCGCCACAGACCTCCTCCATATGTCATCTTATCTTACAATGTAGGGATGATGTGGAACCCAACCTCACATGTCACAACCTGTCAAATGCAGCACACCTGAACATAAGTTCAAGCCAGCAAAAATGTGGGATTACATTGCAGTTATTTTTCTGGAACAGGGTTTTGGAGAGACTCCTCGACCAGTATGAGGCCATGTACGCTGAAAAGTAAATTGAACTCATACTCGTGTAAAATTGAAGCCAGTGGCTCAATATACTCAGTGAAAGGGGGAAACACACATCATATAGGCATACTTCTGGGGAGCTGGGGAATTTCATAAGTAGTTTATTGTTACTTGTTTAAGCAATATTTACAAATGCAGAGGGTCTGCTTTCCATAAAAATAGATTATGCCAAAAATATATTATGCCATTAGGGACTTTTATTTGATGTGCTACAAAATGTGTGTGTGTCCCTGATATTTGTCCCACACTTCCCTGTCAACGTACCCTAGTTGTCAGAATTTTCACTATCTTGGATGAGTCCAATGTCCCTCCTCTAGGCAACTGTGTCACTCAAAAACAGTAGTGTGTCAGTCATTAAGGTAAATTAAGGCATCGCAAAAAGTCATGTATCTGATTTGCTGTAGCCTAATATTATACATTTATTTACATTCATGGATAGGGCTTTTCTGTGTAAACTTCCAGGAACATAAACCAAACCGAGTACTGTAAGTGACTTTACTGAGCATATGAATCTCAGTTGCTTCACCAATAAGTACTTGACAATACAACCTCAGTTTTATTAATCTGACTTCAATTCCTGCAGGCTTCGTGGCTCATAAACAACGTGACATCAGAAGCCATGGGCTTCTTAGACTTCCTGAGCAATGCTTCTGCCTCTGCTCCATCCTCTTCCCTTTCAACCCAGATTCGCCTTCCTCGTAATTGATCCAATTATGAGGTTCCCCGCTGCCCCCATCCTCTGAGCTCTAACTCTTAGACTCAGCTCTTGGAGCTCTGACAACAGTGATGCAGGATGGCACATATTCTGTCTTCCAAGAATCCTCCAGCCCACATAAGCTTTGACAAACCCCTTAGGTCCCTTGTTGTCAAGTGAGGAGATTTCTTACCTTTGGCAGAGATGCCCTGGAACCTGAACTCTGGGTAGTCATTGTTAAGACCGTGGTGATGCCCAGTGCGACCCTGGCAGGAGCTGCATCCATGTTGATCCAAAAGGAAACCCAGGACAAAATGACTATCAACAGGCTGGGGATGTACATCTGGATCAAATAATATCCCATCTGGCGTTCCAGGTGAAACTTCACCTCGATGCAGGTAAACTTTCCTGGAAGCAGGAAATGATGATGTGAAATTCAATTTGAATTTATCTTTCCTATCCCAGCCTCTCATGTTATTAACAACAACAATAATAGGAGTATTACAGACAGATTAGGAAGATTACACAAAACTCTAACTCTACATAACCCTTTCCCACTTCACAGTAATGGAATGACAGTGTGAGAATGAGTGATTGAAAGAGTCACCACAGCAAAATCATGTTGCATATTTAATTTTCTGGACCTGTGCTGCTTATAGCTTCATTATTTAGACAGAGCTTCAGAATTTGCAAGACTGTCACAAAGCGACCAGTGGAAATGAAAAATGTTCACATTTTGTGGGGTTATACATATAATATATGGCATATAATATATAAACTACAGCATATATGTATAGCATATAGTATACAGCATATAATATATGTCTAACATGTAATATATAATATTTGAAACCACTTCCTTATAAGTAGTAGAGTTGACATGAAGCTCCCAAAGTATTTAAATAATTGTGTATCTATTTTTGTGTTACTGATAGCAAGAGAAAAATACACATACGTGTAAGCCATGTATATAAACTGGCCATTGTAAAAGTTTCCTAGCCTTCTGGGTAATTGCTTGACGATACTTAAAATATTCTTAGAATCTGTTTAGTGTTACATTGCCTATAAAAAAAAGAGCACATATAAAGACATTAAAACTTTTAAATTACTACTAAGTGAGAAATGTTCTTCCTCTTGCTCCTTTTTCCCTCTTTAATTGGCTTGGAGTTAGGCCTTCAGAAGATTATTTGACTCAGCCCACACAAATGGAAGAGCTAGGCCAGGAGGAACACCTTGAAATCAGGTTGTAGTTAGGTCATAGGAAGCACTGTGGACTGCTAAAACGTGTGTTCATGGACCCCTGTGTTAAGCAAGGGAACTGTACCTGTCACTGAACACATCTCAGTTGCACCTCCATGATCTGCTGTGTGTTATCAAAACAGGGACATTCATAGCAAAAGCTGGCAACTGTACTGAATGGACACAAACTTCCAGGTGACAACATGTGCACACTTGTCACTACCACCTCCAGTCCCCCTTACCTCCACCCCTCCCTGCCATGTGTCTGTTGGCACTGCTGACAATGCCTGTCTTTCAAGCCAGCTGAATTCCCACCAGCTGGTTCTCATCCAAACTCCTATTTTGCTGTCCAAGACAGGAAAGCCCAACAGCTGTTTCTGGGTGTACGAAGACCTTTGCGATTATTCCTCTCTCCCACTAAGGCAGAGAGCACAAATGGACCTGAGACACCAATGTCAAAAGCAGATGTCAGGACCTGACTGGGATTTATACGCATCCTGGGCCACTTAGAAAGTGTTGGACATCTTTCCTCACACTCGTTTGACAGCAGGTGGTGAGCAAGAGAACAGCAAAGGATTCCCCAATCTCTCTCCTTCTCTTTCTTTTTGGAAGGACTTCTCTGTTGCTCACTGACCTATTCCAGAGGATACAGGTATCTCAGCTCTTGAGGGGGTTTGGAGGCAACCCAGGTCCTTGCCTTATAGCTCTCTTTTCTTGGTATATATGCAGCAATTAAGGTGACGGGATACACGAGGGCTGTCCGGAAAGCACCCAGTCATGTAATGTGAGAAATGGAGGCATTTACAGCTGGATGTTTTCCCGACAGCCCTCGTGCACCCCAATACACATCTGTATAAGCCAGATAGAGCCCACTTGGAGGTGGCAGCTGAAAGGCAACTTACCAGTGTTGTAGTGTTTTGTGCAGTAGCCGAGTTCCTTCTCTTCTTTCAAAATGAACTGGGGCAGGGTCAATCCTTCAGCAACTTGAACTGGACCATCGCTTAGCCACTCAAATATCAGGTCATTCATCGTGTAGCCAACTGAAGTAAGCAAATCATAGTGAACAATTGAATACATCTTTCTAAGAGACCTTGAAAGTCTAGCCATGTAAAGAAACAAACAAGCAAATCATCTAAAGCAGACACATGCTCAATCAATTCAAGAACATTCTTCAAAAAAGAGCTGCAATCATCATGACAAGTACGCTACTGGAGCCAAAGAAATTGAAATCAGCAAGGTATTTCTGAATGATTTTTTTCTGTGTAATGAGAGAATGGAATCTATAAAGTCCATTTTCTTCTGCCTTCTTTATTCACTAAATCTTTCTGCAGAACAAACAAGTAAACAAACTGAAAATCCTTTGAAGGCTGTCTTTACTTGAGAGAGCTACATCTGTGGCAATCCAATAAGACAATGCAATTTATGGCACCAGTCTCAGCATTTCAAGTGAAAAGCATTCTTTTTTTTTTTATGAAAATGAATTCATCACAGGCCTACCTAAAACATTCCCATTGCAACTTGGCCTCTCTCCTTGAGTGTATTAGCTTTGCTTTCAGAAAGCTTTCTTAAAGTCCTTCTGGTCAATCCTTAGTTTAACAAGTGGGGAAGGCTGTAGGCAGGTAACTTAACCAGAAGTGGCAACATATGCCAAATCAATCATATTTATTTGTGCTAGTATGTTGCTAAATGGGCCAATCATCATAATGATTAATAGGAAGTAAAACATTCTCTATTATGTAAGGTCATATTGTTACATGACTCTTGAATCACCCAAAGTTAGTTCTATTACTGGTTGACTAAACCAATGTTAGTTCTTAATCTCCAGGCTCCTGTTAACTAGATTATTATCCATTTTTGTACCCCAGAAATGAAGGCTGCTCTTTCCTTAGGCATCATTTCTCTCCCCTCCCCCTTGTTTGTGATATTTGAACTCTGAAATGAGAGTGAGAAAAGTAAGAGATATTAAGTGAGGTTCTTGTTGACCAATAATCTCAGCCTGTGTATTAATTTACAGATTCTTATAGTTGTTTACTGCAAGTTAGTGATTCACAAAAACTACTAGGAAATCAATGGCAAAGTTAATTGGAATCTACTCTTTCTTTGGATCACCTTTTCCATTAAAAGCCAAGAAAATCACAGAGAAAACAAGGAATTACAGAGAGAACCCTGTACATAAATGGTGTCCAAACTTTTGGCTTCCCTGGGCCACACGGGAAGAAGAATTATCTTGCGCCACACTCACACTAATGATAGCTGATGAGCTTGGGGGGGGGGGTATAAAGGTCACAAGAATATCTCATAATGTTTTAAGAATTTGTGTTGGGCCACATTCAAAGCCATCCTGGGCTATAGATTGGACATGTCTGCTGTACAAGCACTGGTATTCTACAGAGAGAATGGCCAGCCCTATTTCTTTTATTGCACAGTTGTGTGTACTTGTTGGGTATCTCCAACAAGAACTAGAAGCTCGTCATCAAACACCCATGACCTTGTCTAGCGAGCTTCTTCCTGGCCACCAAAATAATAGTCTTTGTCAGCCATCTTGAAACCCCAGCCTAGGGCAGGCAGAAGAAGTAGAGAGATGGGGAAGGGGGAGGTAGCATGAGGGTAGTAAAGAAAAAAGTAATTTCCACCCTTCACGTTCAAAGTTAGTGGTGAACACATATCTCTGCTTCTCTGATTTTACTGCATCTGGGTCTCGCAAGGACTAACTGTATTTCCTAATTACGGTGAGGCCTCAGGTGACAGCTATGGTTCCTGTTTTATAGGGAAAGTAGGTGTTGGGTTAAGGCAGGGGTGAGTTTGGAGCAGTAGGGAAGAAACAAACAAGGAATCATTATGTAAGAAAATGTTTTTCTTACTTCTCAAGGGAAGGGGTAATGCAAAAAAAAAAAAAAAAAAAAGAAGAGTACATCAAGTTTATAGTGAATCAGAAATTCTTATTTTATCCCAGACAACTTCTTTAGACAAAGGCATTTCATTATTTTGTTTGTTCTGTGGGAAGTTTCAGGGGAAATCTATGGCGATTTTAAATGATCAGAAGGAAACCCTGTCACTGACTCTTTCTAAATAATAGTTGATGTGTCTTTTTATATTTATTATTTATTATTTTTTCTAAACCAAGAAGTTAAAAGTATTTCCTTGCTCCAGCCTCATTAAATCTCCTGACATCCGTGTAGGTCAGTAGGGCTTATTATTTCTACATTTTACAAACAGAGAGACTTGACAGAGCAAGACAGAAAAAAAACTTTCCTGGCTCATCTCTGACAATCCCATTACCTTGGAGGCATCAGCAACTTAATGGCATGTGTCAAAGATTTCAGTGACATGAGGGCTAGGGCATAAAGGGGACAAAGTATATAGCATTTGTCTACTTCCTTTTTTATCACTTAAAAATACTTTATTGACATGTAAGTGACATGTAACATTGTGTAAATTTAAGGTATACAGCATGTTGATTTGATACATTTATATATTGCCAAATGATTATCACCATGGCATTAGGTAACACGTCTATCATGTCACATAATTATTGTTTATTTTTTGTGGTGGGAACAATTAAGATCTAGTCTCAACAACTTTGAAGTTTATAATACAATATTATCTATAATCACTACATTGTGCATTAGATCTCCAGGATTTATTGGTTCCAAGTTTGTACCTTTTAAATATATCCTCAATTTACTCACCCTAACCCTTGTAACCCCAGTAAGTGTCACAATAAAAAAAAATCCAAACTCACAAAACAGAGTAGAGTTGTGATTACCAAGGGTTGGGGTGAGTCTATTCCTTTATCATGCCTTTGTGTAGCCACTGCCCATCAAAGGGAGATGCCTCTTGTTCTTGTCATCTCATGCCCCTCATTCTTGCATCCTCTGACTAAGGCTCCTACGTCTTGTCCTCAAGTCAATGATCCCTTCCTGCTAAAACTCCTTTGGGGCAATGGTATATATAAGCACAAGAGAGAAAGAAAGACAATTTTCTGATTAAAGAGTCATTCATTATAGAGGTTGAATGACTAACAATATTAATTTTCCCAGGAGACACTTTCATTTCAAAGAGATGCTTACTCAATCAGGCTTTGTTTTTGATGGAGGGCAACTTATTTGGCATTTTACTCTGACAGATGCTCTCTGCTCTATTGGGTCTGAGGCATGCACACATACTTTTGCTTGTCCTTTCATTAGGAACTTGGGAATTCGAAGTAGGTAGAAAATGAGTCTTGTGGGTCTCTTCTCCTTAATGACACACTAAAAGAACCGGGTGATTGTTTAAAACAAGCAGACAGGCATTTCAACAGTGGTGACTTACAACTCTCCAGCTGCATTGTACAAGTCTGGACATCCATTGGAAAATTCTTCAAGTCCATGGGACAGGATAAGGTCAAGGTGAGTCTTAGCAAAAATAAAAAATAAATAAAAAAGTTTTAAATCTGTGAGGTCGGATTCTTGAGAGAAAAACCAAAAACACATTTAGTATTAAAGCAAATTGATACTGATTCAAATAATGAAATCTGAACTCTCAGGGGAATGCTTTTTACTTTACAAATGAACAGTAGACATTGGCAAATTGAAAAATATTGTAGAATTTAACTAGAACCCCTTACTTTCTATTTCTCATCTCCAAGCCTCTGACTCCCACGTCCCCAGTGGTGCCCATCTCAAGTTTATTCTAGAATCAACAAGAGCACTGGGAAACGGTGTAATGAGGACAATGGGCTCTCACCCATACTGATGTTCACAAGTCAAAGTTGATACTGTTTTAGAATTATACTTTGAACAGGTGGACTTTGTTTCAAGGACAGTAAATGATGTGATAAGCATAATTGTTTGTGACAAGAACTTTTTTCATCAAATGGGCAAACACTTCACTGTTTTTTCACTTGCTAATCTACATGAATGGGTTAACAAAATATTGTGGCATTCATTCTAGAATATGGACAAATCTGGAGCAAGTGATCCTTGGGGATGGTGGCTTGTACGTTGTCTTCACTTTGAACACAAGGTGGGGGCTACTCTGCTCCCCTTTTCCTCTAATTTTTCTGAGCTCTGACCAACCCTTGTATCAGGGTTGTGTTTGAGTCACGTCTTTTTCCCAGCATTTTCCTATCTAGTCCTGAAGCAGATGGTGCATACTTCTGGCTCTTCCATGTTCCTGTACCTCAGGGTTTCAAAAAGGAAATTAAGATTGAGAACCAGTGTATCTGGCTTTCCTTCTCAGTATCACCTCAAACTATCTCTGACCCTTAAGCAAGACCTTCTTCACTTTGGTAACATCCAGCTCCCTGTCAAATGATGAGGTGAGATAGAAGGGTGCTTATCCCATGTAGCACCAACACCAGGATCCCTGTTACTCTAAATTCACTACTACAGGTTTTGTTCATTTCCTTGGGAAAATCTTTTATATCCACAGACACCTCTGATTGTTCCCTAAATGTCCCCCTGCTTTCATGCTCATTGTCACTCTCCCTTCCTGGGTCTCTTCTTCTTTCCTTTCTCTCCTGCCTTTTCTAGTTCCTATAAGAGGCAACACAAAACAAAAAAGTAGTGGCACACTTATTATCAAAAAAGAAAAGGCTTGGGATCTGAAGGGAGATTAGACAAAGAGTGTATACTGAGAGTCTTCAAAATAGTTAAAATGCAACAGTGGTATTAGTACTTTATGAAGGGGGGTAAACCTCAAAAAGATCTATGGTTTAAAATGACTCTTAACACTGGGAATTTATTCTTTCCTATTTTTAAAAGAGGAAATACTTTCATCACACCAAAATCTGTTCGTCATACAAACGTCATCAGCAGGCACATGCACAATTTAAGTGAATCAAAACCAGGCGATTTGGACATTCCCTACTTTTGAGAAATTACTAGTAGAAGTGAATACAACTTAAAAACCATGCAATGTGGAACTCAACTGTATTTTGTTTGCTAGTGGAAACAATCCAATTTTAACATCCTTAACCATAGGTTTGCCAACTATGAGACTTGTGAAATGAACTTTTACATTTATTTAGGAAGCAGAGGCCTCACACACAATTATTTCTGCCTTTGTGGCAGATTGAATGATCCTCTGGGATACCCAGAATTCTTGCAGTCAAAACTATTACCAGTGTGGAAGGACTCACTGAGAGAAATCCCCAATGGGCATGAAACTGTTCCTAAGTTTTGTCTCAGCTGGGAACTCACTGGGTAGTTCCCTTCTTCCTTATTTGTTTTCTAATTTCCCCCCTCGATGGGTTTAGTACTAGAGCCCAGTGGGAGCCAAAAACAAGGAGGGCTGAATAGCTCCGTGCTCTGCTCAATCGCATCATCTACTGAGCAAAGGGGAAGTGATGATAAAAGATGTGATGAGCCCCTTTGCAGACAGTAGAGGCCATGGTTTATAGTGTCTAGTGCACATCTGTAGGCCTCAAAGGCACACTTATCCCGTCTTTAATTTTTCCTTTCTCATTGAAGTTACTGCTGAAGACAGTAAAAATACACAAATCTTAAGTGGCAGCGTGATGACTTTTTACATACTCTATCCACCCGTTTAACAGGCATCCTAATTCAGGTTTAGAATATTCCCATTGCTCCAGAACATTCCCTTGTGCTCTCTTCCCAGCCAAGAATCTTCCAAAGTAATCACTACTGCTTCTATTTTCTTAAACTCTTCTTTGATTTAAAAATATGATTGTGTAGGAAAATGAGCTTATTATTTTGTACAGTGATGCAGACATTGCATCAAGTGAGACTGACACGATGGCATCACACCCAAACGTGAACAATTTTTCATTTCCTTTACTGTGGATCTCCATTTGTTTTTGGTGGGTCTCACACGAAATATTTGCTTTGAAACTCAGACTGTTTGCTGGCAGACACTGCCTACAGCACGTCACGTTTGCTCTCCCCTTTCCCACAGTCTGAGATATTAAGGCCATTGCACCTGAAGACAAGGAACCCAGGCTGCCCGGCTTCCATGTCATTTTGATGAGCAAACTCATTTCCTGTGGCATTGTCACACATTCGCCCACTGTCACGGTAGCCGACAGAGAAGCATTCAGGATGCCCCTGCTCCTGGTGGCACAAGGGAAGGAATCAAATTTCCTTATAGAGAGGCCCTGCTTCTTTACTGAGAGTGAGAGTACTAAGCAAACCTTTTGATTTTAAAGGTAAAAGAATAAAACAAAGTATAGGGAGTCAGTCTCCCAAAACCTCACTTCCTTTCTTTACTTCCCTGCTATGAGTACTAGGGCTCACCTCACTCATAAAACCAGCTCTCGAGTTTCTGCCTTACTTACAGTTTAAATGACTGACTGATGCAGACATTGTAAACTGTTTCAGTGACTTTTATAGTTTTTGAAATCAAATATTCTATTTTTATTTACGTATTTCTCCCCGGTGACCATGCAAGATCCCGAAGGCTAGGATTCTGGTTGGGTTTTTTTGTTTGTTCGTTTGGTTTTTTTGCCAGCTAAAAACAGTGCCTGGCACAGAGTAGGTCTTCAGGAAATATTTGTTGAACAAATGAATGGATCTGTGTCCTAAAGCCCCATGGAAAAGTTTCAAGGTTTTGTCCTGCAGAAATGGGAAAGAGTAAAGGGGTTACGAGAGAGTGTTCTGATCATCAGAGCCTGCAGGGTGTTCCCAAACTATGACAGGTGATGGAAGCTGGCAAAGCATGCCCAGCCCCTTCTGTAAGTGGCTAGCAGATTCCTAGTAGACAAAGGCCAATCCTACTGAAGAGAAGCCAGGAAGCTTGGCTCTCCTGCCTCCACTGGGATCATTGTCACATTGCTAGAAGGATGCAAATTAACCATTTAACTTGGCAATGTTACACTGGGCAGAAGGCACCTTGATTCGTAGAGGAACTACTGGTTCAGAAGGGACTTAGTAGTATTAGAATTGGGAGTCCATTCCTAGTGAAAGATCCTTGGGAGGAAAATATAAAGCTATTTGAAGAAAAAACAAATTTTCAGATAGAAATACAGTAAGTGATCTTGCCTACAGCAAAGATTGCCGACATACTATTTTGGGAGAGTTCGTTCTAATGGTTACAGTATCTCTTGTTTGGAAAGGAAGGACAAGGGGATGCTTTTGCTTTTTGTTTGTTTGGTTTTGGTTTTTTTTTTTTGAGAAGTAGGAGTCTTGGGTGTATTGCCTTCATTGTTTCGTTTGGGGACCATGTTTTGCACAGTTGGCAGTAGACTACAGACCCTCGGCAGTAGGTGGATATATCAGAAAAGGCAGAGCCTGTGGTGCTTTCTAGTATTAGAGTACTTAATAAGGAAAAATTAAGAAGTGACGATGGTGATAGTGTTGATAATCACAACTCTCTGAGTACCTGCTGTAGATCAAGCATGGTCATTACTTTATAGTCATAGCATGCCGTCACACAGGGCAGGTAGCGTTCTTTCTGTTTTGGAGATATGCAAATTGAAGCTCAGAGAGGTTAAGTCATTTTCCCAAAGTCGCAGAACCAGTAAGTGAGCAAAGTTAGATTTGAAGCTAACTTTAACTGATGTCAAAGTTCATTTTTCCATTCTATCATGTTTCCTCCTTAGAACAAGAATCACTTACTGATGTATCATCTTGTTTTGCCTGTGAAGCCAGCAGAGTGGATCATAGATACCTTAGTTGCCTTGTACCTGCTCAGGGACATCCCCTTCATTTTTCTTCAGGTATCCAGACCTCTCACGACCTGTCCTTTTAAAAACCCCTCCAGCCTTCCTGACAGCTTCACAGAGTAGAAGCATCATTGACTATGGATCCAGGGAACTGGGTCATTGACCCAGATTATCCATAAAGAGCTATTTGACCTTGACTCAATCTCTGGGCATCATTCCCCACCCCAAACCCCATGCTGTTCAAGTGAAGGTGACCAGTTTAAAGGATTTCCTCTTACAAGTGATAAAAGTCCTAAGTGCAAGTAATAATGCTTGTTGAAGTAGGAACTTTTTGGCAATCTGGGTGTATAGGTGAAATATTTATTGTCCCTTTGGGGATTTGTCATCTAGCATTCCAAGAATATAAGGAAAGCAATACTATACAATGTAGGTCTATTGAATCTTTCCTCTCAGTTGTACCTTGAAACCTCTGAACCATGTGAATTATTTTATTTTATTTATTTTTTTTTTTGTATGTGGGTAGCTCCCTGACCGGGAATCAAACCCAGGCCGCGGCATTGACAGCGCCAGCGCTGAAGCCTTAAGCCACTATACCACCAGGGAACTCCACCATGTGACATTGTAATGTAGGAGAAATTTGAAAGGATGCATCAAGTACTGAACAAAAGTATCATCTTAACCCATTGAGACCTTAAGTGAAATTAGCCTGGGGGCAACTTAGAAGTCAAGTTAAAAGTGCATCATTAATACAACCCATACATGGGAAGAGTGAGTGTAGACTTGGGGAGTCAGTGGGTTGAAAGACACCACCAGGCTGGTTGTCTGATCAAGATATCAATTCACCCCATAGGTTTCACGCTCTGGTGTGTCATGTGAGGGGTGTGATGGGAACACAGATTCTCAGGCCCTCTTGATGTGCCCTCATGTCCTGGAACAAATTCTAAGAAGCACTGTTTTGGTATGTTCCAAGGGATGACTTTAATGACTATCAACGTGACAGATGAAAGGCAAAACATTTTGAAAGGGAAATAGAAAAGAAGATTGAGAAGGGGGTCTGCAGTTTTTCAGTAGTACTAGCACTCTCTTTGGGAAATAATAGTTTCTCCTCAAAACCAGGGTAGGACAAGGAGGCTTCCAAATGACTGGACCAGGGCTAGGGAGACAAGGGAGATTTATTCAAGTGCCTCGATCACATTGGAGAGGTATGCTGGTAAAGTCAGGGCAGGGAAACCACTGGCATCCAAGACTCAGGTGGATGTGGTTGGGCAACTGAGCTGATCAGAGGGGTGGGCAGGCAGTTTCCAGATGTGGGCAGAGAGGAAAACCAAACCAGCATATCTATGAACACATGTAAATGTGCAGAGGTAGGCAAGGAAATGCTCTGCAGGGTGGTGGCAGTGTATCAGGGCGCTCTGTCTCATCTCTGCCTAGAAAATCAGCCAGGGAGAAATTCCAAAGGAAGTCCCAGAGGTAACTGACCATGCATTGGATTAACCTCACCTAACAATTTACAAGAGCTCGTGATGCTGTTCAGCAGGGAGAACACAGAGGAGGACCCCCCCCCCAGGCCCTTGGTGAGGTGGGATTAATGTTAACCAGAACTCCTCCTGTGTTCTAATCTAGTATATCCATTCAGCTATTTTTTGTAAGCATTTATTGGTCACCATGCAGATGATATACTTGGAAGAAGAGTTTCTCTCTTGAAGGAGCTCATAGTTTAATATCATTAATATGTATCATATGTTTATATATCTATATATTCTTTTAATGGAATATATCACAACAGTTGTGCATTTATTCTTCAGCTTTTTAAAGCTGTTTCCACATCCCCATTTAAAGAATCCTTCTGGATTATGTAAATCAGACATATATGAGCTGAATCAATAAGAGACTTGCAGTTACTCCCCTGGTGCCTAGAGAAGTGCTCCCACTGCTTGGGGAGAGCACATAACCTACCCTTATAAGACCTAACTCCTGAGAGAACCTCTGGGTCTATCAGGGAAGTATGGCTGGCAATAATCATTTGATGCTGCTGAATCAAAACCTGCGGTACCCACAAAAGAACCTCGATTCCTGGAGAACAAAAGCCAAACTTGGTGAGGCAAGCAAGAAATGGAAATTTTAAACTCATCTTCCGAAAGCTCTGTCATGAAACAGCTGCTTTGAGGTCACTCATATTAAGTCTAGGGTCCTGCTCACTCAAGCTCTGAGCTGTTTACCTGGGCCATAGGCAGGCATGAATGTGCTGTACCTGGGAAGGCTTTCCACTAAGTAAATGTGGAAACCCCAGGCTCTGTTACTTAGCGGGCATCCCAGAAAGATCCTAATGCATGTCCTTGCTCAAACACCTTCCAACCCTTACTGCTACATATAATCAACTAATAGTAATTTCACCAAAGGCTCCCATGACTATTAAGATGCAAATCTATGGAGAGAACAGTGTTTCCAGTACTATTAGTCATTTTCTCCTTTGTGCATATGAGTTTATAGGTTCTCAGACTCTGGACTGACATCCCCTGACAGCAGACTTTAATACTGAGAGTATCAAATGGAAGGGTGATCCTGGATGGAAAAAAAGGGCTCAGAACATTGTGGCTCTGGCACCAGAGATAAGTTATTTATTTTCCAATATCACTAGGGTCGAACGTAAACCCTAGATTGGTCCTACGCAGCATGGTTCATCTTAGTCCTTAGTTAATTCCAAGTGAGTCTAAGATCTGTTTCTCCCTGTTGGCCTTGGGCTTTGGAGGGGCGAATGGCAACACTGCTGTTTCATTGCTGTTCTACCCCTCTCCCCTGACTGACATGCCAGTGGCTGACGAGGGAGGTCCATGTTTACCAAACATTATAAAGGCATCACAGAAAATACTCATATGCATTAAGCAAAGCTAGCTGGGAAGGACAAAAATACAATATCTGCTCCCATCTGTGCCTGATCCCTTCAGAAAATGTGCACGCATATGGCTGGCCCATGTTAACTAAGTCCAAATGTGGATTGCATTCAAGTTGGAGCACGAGTGACAAATCTACAGCTAAATCTTCTTCAAATGCTTTGATATTCCTGAATGAAAATGTTTTGAAGGTGCTGAATAGAAGAGGGCTGATTTGGATACCACCAGGAAGAAGAACTCACATTAGTCAAGATTCAAATAACCAGGACTGCCCAGTCTTTTGTTACATTTTAAATTTCAAAGTCACTTTGCATCTAGTATTTATTTATACACACAAACATTTGTGAAGATAAAATGTTGTTAACCTGCACATTAAAATAACGAGGACTGACTTGTCCATTCCATGGTTGCTATGTGTCTGAAGTTTACAGCTATTTAACAGTGGCATTGAGGTGGAGAGAGAGAGAACGACTGTATGACAATTTTCTTAACATTTTGTTTGGGATTATTCTACTTTCGGCAACCAAAGGAGAAGAAGTGTTTGTATGCTGCAAATGTGCTTTTAAGAAAACCAAACTGACACTGTGTCTGCTGACAGCCAAGAGTAGGATGGCGTCACTTTGCTGGTACTTCGTTGCATTAAGACTTGTATTGTGGTAACTGGCAGAGAGCTGCTGGCCCTGCTTCTGGTGGCAAAGGTTGGAGAGAGAACAGTTTTGGTCAGATGGTATGATGGTCCATCCTTGATTGGATAACACTTTGAAACTAAGCACAATTCCTTAGTTTACTCTTTAACAAGCAGCTGAACAGGAGACCCAAGCCATTATCTGAAAGAAGTTGCAACTATCATGTCTATTATGAGCTACATGCCTCACAAAGGGAGGATAACCCAAGGCCAGGCACTCCCTTGGGGCTAAGTATGGAAGGGGAGTGGAGTCTGAGTGTAACAGGTACTGAGTAAGGAAATGTCCATCTGTGGGGGGTTACAGAGAACAGGGAGAACTGTCTCCGCACTTTCCTCCCATATATCCTACAACCAACCCAGGGTGATTTCAACATTCATTGAACATTTAATGTGAACCTGGATCTGAGAAAAACGGCAGAGCAAAGCAAGGTTAAGTGATGCCTCATGGTCACTTAGTAAGATTGCACTGGAATTCAAGTCTTCCTGCACCTCAGAACTGACATCTGCCTGACCTCCATAGTATTCTGTCTTTAATCCACTAGCTCACTTTGTGCTTTTCATCCTTCATCTAACTGCTCAAATTTAGCAAAATGTCCCCATTAAAATGAAACATCAAATAGAACATTTATTGTCCTTTCAAAGGAATGATCAATCAGGTACGGGATGGTCCTTGCTCTGAGTGTGTGTCACCTGTGAAACTTCACATCATTATATATGGCCTTAATTGTCTTTAAATGGCAGTCCAATGATAAATGTTTTGTCTTCTTCTACAGACGCTGGTCTGTATTTTTAAATGCCATAAGCAAGGATACCTTCTTGGAGAGACTGCTGAGGTTTGAGGATGGACAATTTTTCCCCCCATTTTAAAATGGACTGCCTTTCCTTTAGACTATATACTATAAGAATGTGCTAAAGTAATTCATGTGCCTCATAAGAGCTATGTGATATTATGTGTGTTTATTTGGGGATTATAGCCAGCAAGGGAGCCTTTCAAAAGCAGCACTGTGGGCCAGGGAGAAGCCCATGTCAACAAGAGTTGAGCAGGCTCACAAGAACCTGTGAATTTCCCATGACTCCCTGTACAGGAAAATTCAAGCAGTGAGCAGTAGCAGCTTGGCCCTACCATGTGATTTCCTTTAGCATGCAGATCCAGTTAATAATTGTCCCAGTCAACCATGTTTGTATAATTGTCTAAAAGCATATAATCCCATAACTCATGAGTGTATTCTAAACCGATATCTTGTGGCTACTTCTGCTGATTGAATCAGAGGGTTCAAATGATCTAATTTTCAATTGGGAAATTTCTCAACAGGGAATTCAGTATTGCATACTTACCATTGTATAAACCCTATGTTGTATGTAAGGCTGCCTCTGAAACTACAGGTAGTCTTATCTTCCCTACCCCACTCCAAAATCAGGTCCCTCTCCTTAGGAGTTGGATATTCATTTTGGGAGAGCAAGGTTCAAAGATCTAACCATAGTTTGAGATCTGCACCTTAAATTTAAGTCTTGTCTTGCTGACTCCTGAGGGACACAAGGGACCCATTCATATTTCCTCAACCAGAAGGAATTTTATGGTTTGGGAAGGAGGAGCTCACTTTGAGTTGTAGATTTACAATGCAATAGAGGTAGAAGTAGCCTTAGACTTTATCTAATCTCCTAGCTCAGTCTCATTTTATAGATAATGAAACTGAGGCACAGAATGATAAACTGATGGAGTTGGAGAGGCTGTTCTGTTAGCCTGGAGGATGCAGGAAATGGTGGCAGGACATGTAGAGCTCCTGATGCCCCCAGCTACCTGCCTGGTGTCCTGTTCTTGGCACCAGTGCTTTCTGAACAAACACTGATGAATGTGAATGCAGTGGGAAGTTACCTCCCAAAGGAGCAAAACCTACTGGTTGCTATGGCCAGTCCAATAAGGGAAACAGTCAAGGCCAGGTGCTCAGGCCAGCTGCCATGTATTTCTTTGCACAATTTCCTCCTTTCTTTCAACAAGGGTAAGATCCTTCCTCTGTTGTACATAACCAATACAGTGTCCTTGAGTATATGTGTATTTCTGAACCCAATCAGGAGCTCACAGGGATTTTTAGCACTTCGGGAGAGTCAGTCATGTGCAGATCACACTTTTGAGACTTTAATACTTCTACCTTCATCCACTTCTACCTTACCTTTTTTTTTTAAACCACTGTCCAAAAATACTCCCTTTGCAACACTTAGCTCCTGCTGAATCCACCCGTGTCTGTGCATACCAGCGCCTCCCACCCTCCTAATCATGCTTGCCTCTAGGAAGAATGGAATCATTGTGGTTTCCATGGCATTTCCCAGCACTTCTCTGAAGCCTCACTGATTAATTCTGATGTGGGCGCTTATGTTACAGTCATTAATTACTGCATTAAATCAAGTCACAAAACTAATGAGGATTTGGGCACAGAGTTGGAAAATGAGAATGTAATTTTGCCTGGATTATAGGATATAAAGATAAACATGGACCAAATAAGCACTTAGAGAAGAAATCACAGCTTTTCATAGCTGCTTTCTAACAGAAGAGATTAACTTACGTGTCTCATCAAAAGTGAGAATAAGATAATCAGAGTATCACCACTGGTAACATTAAGGCAGGGCTGTGTTCACTGTGAGTTTGTTTTTTTTTTTTGGCCCTGACATCTAAACAGAGAATGTGCTTTTTTGTCTCGATGCCATAAAAATCATTCTCTAACTAAAGTTAGAATCATTTTAACTTCTTGCATTAGGCCTTAGGATGAGTCAAGGATGGGAGGCTGTGCAAGAAAACTTGGCCTTTCTTGCGTGTGAACATAGTCGGTCATTAGACAGGATTGTTTGTAGAGCACCATCAGATGTCTGTCTAGAAATCTATACTCCACCTACTGTCAATGGTGCCTGTAATCTACCATTAGTGGGAGAAGGAATGTCAGTCCCCACGAGTTCTTTAGTATGACTTAAGTACTACTGGGAATGCAGAACACTGAATCATCCACACCTGGAATTCTGAATGGACTCAGAAAGGATTATCTAGCAAATCACCTCCCAAACACCATAAAAGAGTAAGTTTCAGGTCAGATAAAGTTTGATGGTGAGGGGAGCAAATGCCTTGGTGATTATGCAATGATGTTGTAGAAGGACAATTCCGTAATTAATTATGGATTAGAGTACTCTCTGCAGTTTGAGGGTAGCATAAGGACCCCTGGTATTTGGTCAGTAAAATAAGAAGACACTGAAGGCAAACTGTTTTTGTAACTTTGCAACAGACACCCATTCTGGAGGCATGCAATAATAAACTTTGAAGCAGTTCTTAATAGTTGGAAAGTCATAGCTTCCTTAAGAAAGCTAGAACCTTTTTCTCTAAACAAACAACAAAGACTTTAAAAATCCCTAATACATAAAATATGCTTTCACTTTTAGGGGGATTTAAGGAACCCCTGGAGTTCTCACCTAGCCCTCAGATTAAGCACCCCTCAAGGAATGGGTCACTACTATCCTTAACATTTGGGGTTTGTAAGGGTCTGTCTTGGTCAGTTTCCTCTTTGTCTTAGAGGTTGGAACAGAAAGCACAATCAGTAAATTGCAAGAAACTACCAATGGGCAGCAGAGTATACAACAATGTCACTTTTGGCTGTCTATCCACATAACATATACTGTATTCTCCTAATGCTATTAACAAAGTCATCTTTCTTTCAAAGCTGAGGAAATAGAAGATCAGAGAGATGATAAATTTCCCTAGGTCACACAACTGGTTCTAGGGCCAGAGACTCGAGGCTAGAGATGTTTGATCCTAAAACCCATGCCAACTAGAGTATCAGAAGTAACCAGGGTGACATTCAACATCATAAGGTTCAGAGTAGGGGCCCCAAACTGCACAGCAAACTAAAAACTGCAAGATAAAGAACATCTTGGTGCTGAAGTGGAACACACAGTAAAATTAAATCAGCAACATAGTGTTGGTAACCAAATATACATCCACGAACTTGGATGGAACAAAAATGTGTGAAAGCAAAAACTGAGACATAATATCCCTATATCCTTCCAAAAATGGTAGCCATTTGTTTATTCTGTAAACAAATGTAGGAAAAAATGACTAATGTAAGTTATAGCCAATGTGATTTAAGCTATATAAGGAAGAATTTCTGTACTATGTCAGAGTAACATTATTATTATAGAATCCAAAGAGAGAATATAGAATCTTCTCCGACCACCTTTTTAAATAGAATGAGTTTTCAACAGGTTGCCTGAATGTAGGGAGTTGACTTTATGAATCTCTTCAGCCCTTAGATTTCCTAGGATAGTAAAATTTTTCAGAAAGAAGATGTGCTATATAAGCTACATATGCTATATAAAACTACCAAGTAGGTCTTCCTATTTGGTAGTGAACTATTGCACCTTGAACTTAAACAGTCTTTTCAGATACTTGCAAAATTTGAAGACACTTTATGTTCTCATCTTAAATCTTACCTTCTCCTCCAATAGTCCTTTAAAAAGTGGGTCCCAAAAAGGTTGGTTCTAAAACAACATATCTTTGGAATTGAATTTGTTTGTGTCTTGGACTTCAGTTGAAGTAAATGAAGCATTAATGTGTGATAGGAAATGATGGTACTGAAATAGAAGTTGAACTTTGCTTCTTGTCTTGCTTTCCCTTTTATGGGTTTCATTACTAGCTCTCCTAGTTTCTGAAAGAAGTCACTTCCTCATCAGTAAAACAAGGGTGTTAGATTACATATTTTGTAAGGTAATACCTTTAAATTTTAAAAAAATCTCATGCTTCTATAAAAAAATCAGAATTCAGGCAGAAAATTCTCAGAAGCAATGGGAAGTAAAAAGAAAAAAAATACTAGCAAAGACATTGTGGACACATGAGACAGGCTGCTTCTTTATGAAATGCTTACCTTCTCTTGTTATCTTTCATATTGCACATCATATGCCATGATGTCCTGACTTCTACTGCAATTTATAATATTCAATTCACCAAATACTGTTTACACAACGAAATGTACAAGACAAGACTCAAGCTCACGTCCTTATTCCACTAGGAATTCAGGCCTTTTGAAAGGAACATGAATTTAGAACTCGACTGTCTCTGAAGAGCATGTGGAAAGCAAGACTTGTGGCCTTGTTTACACTTTGGTCAGGGATGATCAATACTTAGTGGGTGGATTAACCAAAAACAGGAAAAACAAAGAAAGTAAGATAAAACATATTTGTGAATATTAAAGAAGAAACCAGAAGAGAGTGGGCAGCAATAGATTTGATAAATTTCATCAACAAAGACTGAATGGAAAATTTCTAAGTGAACTGGGACTTTTGGTTCCTATTTGACAGAGGTTTTGAATTTTACTAAGGTACCCCAAGTGTGAACCTATGGAATACTTATGGAGTTCTGGTCTACCATCCCCTCCTTTTTAATTTTTTTAAACCCCTGCCTTGTGAGAAACAGATTTATAAAACCTTAGGAAGTGTGTTCTTTCTTGTTAATGAAATCAATAAACTGCATAGTTCCCTCTGTGTTTTGTTTAGCCATCAAAGCCTTGGGTTTTGGTTTCCATGCAGAATTAATTCTACCTCTGCTCAGAAAGCCTGGGATTGTTCCTGAATGAAGTGCTGTCATCCATTTGCTTTAAGTTTCAGGGAAATGCAAATATTAAACAGCCCCACAGCACATTTTTCTAATGCTGACCAATGTTTAAATAATTATTTAAATGTGTAGGATGGAGGTCATTCACGAATTTTTCTTTGGCGTTTCTGTTGCATCCCTTCCTTGTATCTTTGTGAACCCTCTTCATCCTATCGGATTTCTCCTCTCAGGCATCCAGCACACTAGTTCTCACTATTTACTCATGGATATCAAACCCACTATCAGAGAGCTATTTTCATATCAGCTCTTTACAGCTTAGTACGAATTTTGGCCAGTGGACCTCCTCTCCCAGGGGTGTTTCCATTGCAAATCTGAAACTAGAGGGAAAGTCTTTCCTAATGAAATGTTAGAAGGGACTTTCCAGCATCTTTAAGACATAAGAAATTGTAGGCCACTTCACCTTCAACTTGAATTGGACCTGGGCATATGCACCTGGGCTTATATTAGCATGAATTACTCCTTGCTCTTTAGTTAAACGAAGTCCAGTGATTCAAGTAAATAGGAATATGGGTGCCAACCCTCAAGTTCTAACGATATTTGAGTAACATGATTCATTTGTAAAGTTAGAGCCACTTTTCTCATTCTCTATTCATTCCTGTTACTTTATTTCTCACATCTTCCTGCTTATTAGACTGGAGCCCTTCCTGGAGAGGTAGCACATTCCACTTAGCTCTGGATCTCTAGGCCCAAGGCAGCGTCTAGCTCAATTGAAAACCTTCCCAGGCAAATAATTAGATTCCTGCAGTTCAAATCAACCAGGAACCATGTTTCCCTAAAATGACATGCCCAGTTCTCCTACACAAAGGATCTTTCCTCTCATTTCATGGAATACCCACAATTAACAAAAAGCTAAACCAGCCGGCCACAGGACAAACTCTACTCAATCCCAAACAATTGTTAGGGTAGTTCAGAGCCTGTAATATGCTGCACTTGGAACCAGAAATAGAACAATTCCCTCTAGATCTAGAACTGGGGACCATTATACCCTTCATGGTTCTAGAATGAAAAGGCCTTCATTAGAGCAGAAGGAAAAACCCCTGCTTTTAGTTCAGCAGTGCAAGCTGTCAGGTATTTACTAGAGCAAATGCCACCCAGAGCCTAGGGGGTTAGCTGGAGCAGCTGATGCCCCTGTGCTGCTTTTTATAACTGTCCTTCCCTGTACCACACGCTACATATGTCCCGTTTCATCAGCTCATCAATTTAGGTTGTGCCCAATACTGCAACTTACACAAAATGCATTGCCATGTGATATAGTCTGTGTTTCCTTCAACATTTCTTATAAAAATAACAAGTTCCTTAAAAATAAAGGGGAATTTCCTGGTTCATTGTGCACGTAGTGACTCTGATACTTTTTACAGATGACCAGCCTCTTTTGATGCACGAGACACTGGGCTGTCAGCCATCAGCAAGCTGTGAATTAACTAGGTTAGGAATGACATACACAGGACAGAGCTACATTGTACATAGAGTTGTGAAGTGGGATTTTAATTTTCACACTTGTGAAAATTATCCCCAGGGACACCAGCTGTCCACTTTTGGGGGAGGAGGTAATAAGATTGGAAAGAAAGGAGGAATTTTATAAAGGATTTTTTAAATGTTAATATTTATTCAATGTATTAGATAGCTGTCATTTACAAAATACCATCTTGACCCTTTGAGAGAGGTTACAAAATATGCATAACCCAAATATCATGGCTTTGAACAGCTTATTAATTAGAAAGAATATTAACTTTAAAGTACAGACAGCCATCATTTTATTTACTGAGCACATACTCTGTGTCATGTACTGTGGCAAGTATTTTTGTATACTCTCTCTATATCTGAGTTTAGCAAACTGGCCAAAGGGCTAAATCTAGTTCACCACCTGTTTTTGTAAATAAAGTTTTATTAAAATGCAGATATGCCCTATTTTTCGAGTATGGTCTATATCTATTGGTGTTTTTGGACTGCAATGGCAGAGTTGAGACAGTCTGGCCTGCAAAACTAAAATATTTACTATCTGGCCCTCTACAGAAAATATTTGCTGACTTCTACTCTGTATCATTCAGTCTCACAAGAATATTCAGAGATAAATATGATGTTTCCCATTTTACAATCAAGATAGCTGAGGGTTATAGGTTATATAACTTGGTAAGTGGCAAAGCTTGGATTTGATTTTAGATTTATCCGATTCCAAAAATCCATGTTCTTATGCTATAATTATGTACAGAAATAGTCATAATAAGAGGTAGAAAGAAATAAGAGCCTTATAGATTCTCAGAGAAACTGTTACTAGAATCCAAAACAGAGAACGATTATTTTGAGCCTGGGGTGATAAAGATTCTAAAGAAGATCATATCTGAATATAAGAGGAATAATGGATCTCAGGAATTGTCTGTCTGAAGCTCAAGCCCAAAAAGGGTTCATCATTCAAGTTCACGTTTAGTGAGAAGCAGAACTGGGATTAGAACCGATTTTCCACTCACCTAGCCCAAAGTATGCTGTCAACGACCATGCTGAACCATTGAATGTTTTTGTGTATGTTGAGGGGCAAATGTTATAGAATGGCAGAATTATTTGAAATGAGAATTTATACATTACGTTCAATGCTAATTGAACTAAAGGGCCTATACTTCCTTTACTGAATCAATCAAAACCACGTTTATGCAGATCTTTACACAATACCATCACCCATCCACCATCCTACCAAATATATTTTTGTTGTAGAGAATCACACTGCTGAGCCCATGGAAACCTCACCAACTTTAAGAATCAAATGATAAACAGGAGACCACAAAAGTCAAATGTTCATATACAACTTGCCATGCAGAATCAGGCAACTGTAGGCCAGGAGAAAAGTGGAAAAGTGAAAGGGGCAGCCAAAGGAGGCTCACCTGATACTGTAGAGCACTTTGCCATTCTTTGAAATTCGAAGCAATTTGTTGTCAGTGGTGACATCGTGGAAATTGGCACCCTTCTCGTTGGCAAAGAACAAATCTGGTTTCCAAATGGAGTCCAGCATCGATGGGTCCAAGTCCAGGGAATCATCAGGGTATTCGCTGTATGCCAACCGTGAGTCATTCCATTGTTGTCTCAGAAAAATGTTCACTCGGTAATCCTACAGGAACGCCATGCGTGAGAGAGAGTTACTGCCCATTCTGGCATAAGGGGTCCATCTAAATTTCCCCCTCACTCTTTACCCCGATTTGGTGCAATGTTGTTGTCTGAGTAAACCAGGCTGTGTACATCTTATTAAAAAATTAACCACTTGGTTCTAGGAGTGGGAACAGAGGGAACAGAGAAAGAAGACTTAACCAAATAGGAATACTAATTGAATAGGTTGAGTTGGTTGAATTTTTTAGGTTTAAATTATTCATTCTGGAAGGAAATAATTCTAACTCAAGCTGATTTTGTTATCAAGAAAGGTAACAATGAGTACAGAAGTCAATCTGTGATGGCAGATGGTCAAATAAAATGGATTCATTTTCTGAATCAGAAATGACATCTCTTTTCTCATTCTGCTCAGACACTCTGGGCAGAAGGAAATCCTCTCTGTACTTTTGGTAGTGAAAATCTGATGATAAAACTCTGACATGAGGGGCCAATGTTTTTTAAACTCATCAACATAAATATTAAGATGCTTCATGTTGACAAGATAATTCCCTCACAGCTACTTACTTTTGAAATTTGTAAATATTTTATCATTTCTCAGAATGGGTTATATCTATAGTAGTTGATGCTTCATCAAAAGAGATCTTTTTCATGTTCTAATCTGAGCACCTTCTGACAAAGGCGTTTCTCCCAATGGTAGCTTTGGGTATACCCTGTCATTCCCACTTGGTCTGGGAATTTCCTTCTGAGCTAATGAATCAGGTTGGGGCAGTGACTTCCCTCCTGGGATTTCTACTCAAATGTTCATACGGTATTTTCAAGACGATTGTTCTTAGAAAGAGTACCCAATTTAGTAGGCCTCAAGAATGCTAATAATCAAATAATTCCTAACTTCTGAAAATCAGTCCTCTAAACCCAGCTTATTTGGAAAGGCTGAAATATTAAAAGAAATAACCTTCTAGTTCTCAATTGTACAACAATAAAAGCTTTCTGACCTGGAAAATTTTATCAGCTGACTTTTATCTGGGGTTATACCAGGCCGGCACAGCAAATTCTCAGACCTAAGAGGGCACTGTTGTGGGCCCAGCCATGCTTCCATCCCATTCTATGTGTTCACTGGGTTCCCCCCATCCCCCACACCTCCCCCGCCCCGTGAGTGAATTGGGGAATGGCAGTCCCAATTCTGGAATTGTCCAAAGGGAACAGAAGGTTATAATTGAAAAGAGATGACCAGGTGTGTGTTTTGTTAGCAACAGGCATTACTGGAATCTTTGGAGGTTTTTGTTAGAGTAAAGAGTGATTTGTGAAACATCAAAAAAAGGTCTATTGAAAAATCTAATAATCCAATATAAGTATGAACTAGATACATCAACTGTGAGATTTCCTTAAGGTTTCCTGAGGGGGAAAATGTAGCTTCTGCAATGTTTGACATGCACCCCTTTTAGTTCCCTTAGACTGAGAAGCAGTTACCCGTAACAAAATTTTTGTCTGTGGTTTCTGAGCTTGTTTCAGTAGGAAGTAGGAGGGAAGAGGACCTCATCCCTCAGCCAATTCTGGAGGTACAGAAACTCTAAGTATGGAATATAATAACAGCTGGAAACAGAGGCGAAGGAATTCAATATCTTGGGCCACTGAGAGGCCAACGAGCCCCAGCCCAGGAGGTGATCATAGGGCGGGAGAGGTGGTAGAAGGCAGATAGAGAACATTGGATAGCAGAATCGCCAGGGGAACATGGTTGCAAATCCTTCCTTGAGCCCGCGTGTGCATATGGAGAGACTCTAGAGAACATTGCAGTATTGACATGCAGTATGAAAAGATTGACCTCTAAAAAAGAATCTCTATAAATTCTCATGGCTAATGTACATCTTTTCAAAAAGCCTTTCCCATCAGTATTCTCCAGTATTTCTTGGTTTTCTATTTTCATTTTTCTATAGAGAGAAAATAATAAAAGAGATTGTCCCAATATTAGAACTAACTTTATTTTATTTATTTATTTATTTAAGGTGGTTCCCTGGCTGGGAATCGAACCCAGGCCACAGAGTTGAGAGCACCATAGCCTAGCCACTACACCACCAGGGAACTCCCCAATATTGGAACTTTAATAAGATCACTGAATCTATCATCTCACAATAGGGCCATTAAATGTCTAACATTTGATTTAAAATAAATTAATACTCCTATTTGTAAACAGAAGTTAAGTGGAAAACTAAGAGGAAAAAATACATTTTATTGCCACAATGACAGTAGTTATATGAACAAAAAAGGTTTTTATTAGATCTTTTGGAAGTATTTGCTCTTTTTAATATCAAGGAGTTAATATTTTTCATAATTTTGTTTTTGATGATATACAGTATTCTAAAACAAATAACAACCCTTAAAAGCTATTAGTATGTAAAAGGACACCCAAGAATCTAAAGAAGTAAAGAGTCAAAGAAAAGATTTTCGGGGGCCGTTCATCTGTAATTCTTTCAGCTCTCTATCATTTTCAATATAGGGTAGAAATTTGACAGTTGTGATTTATCTATATATCAGCTTTGTTTATTTACAGACATGTTTATTCTTTCATGACATTTCAAATCATAGGAGATAATTCTATTGTTCTGTGGTCTTCCTTTGTCTTTACTTTTGCTTCTAGGTTTAATGGAGAATTAAATATTAAAGGAGAAGTAAATATTGATAGACATGCTTAAATGCAGACTGAATTTTCTTGTACACTGCCTCCTCTCTCCAGAGACAAATTGTACTTCAAATAAATATTTCCCTGTATTAAAATGTGTTTTCCTAAGATTGACGATCTGGGCATTGGATTAGGGCATTGGAAAATTCAAATTAGTATGTATGTGTGTGTATATACAACTGTATACACACTTACTTTATTTTTTCAAAAGCTACGTGTAAGTCATATAATCTTTATTATATTCTTAACACAGGTAATACAAGTACCTACATTCCATGCTATTATTTCATATAAAATTTAGAATATCGAAAGTTTCACTTTTTCTGGTACCTTCTAATACTATGTCCATGCCACAAAGATTGTTTGCTGAAGCTGAATAATTTGGGTGCTATTAGATTTAGTCTGGCATTTGTACATTGAGATTTCCACTCTGCCTCATACATACTCTTATTAAATCTTACTCTTTGTATTTTATTATTTTTATATGCATACATTTTTAATCCCATTATGTTATAAAGCTATCAAAGACTAGGGTATGCTTTGTTGATTGCCCACAGTGCCTATGTGGCACTTTGATTTTAACTTCTGGCTACCCAGCACTACAGTTTTCATCATCTTGAGTCTGTGCTAGCTTTGATAGAGGAAGTTAGCCTTGAATTTTACATTATGGGTGGCAATTACTTCATGATGAGTTCAGGCTTTAAAATGGCACTGTTAATTTAGAGACCAAAGTCACCTTATCTCTCAGTTTAACAAAATGCCAGGCTTGTGGTACATTCTTGGTTCTTCCTTAAGAAGTCAAAAATAAGAATTGTAGCTACCTGCGATTCCTGATAAGTGAGCATCTCCTTATGAATTGCTTATGCAGCCACAGAATGAAAGGGAGCCCACAGTGTCATTTCAGCCATTACAGCATAGCATGCATTCTTATAAGAAGCTGTCTACCTCTTATCCTGTTCCTCAGGAATGTGATTTCAGATTAGAGATAAAACAGCTCTTCCCCCTGCAGCAGTAACCAGCAGGGCATGGGCAAATTATCTTTTGGGGCAGTTTGCGGGAGCTGGAATCAAACTCTGTAGATGCTTGCTGAGTAGACTAGTTTTGTATGTATACATTTAGCTCTGGCTCCTCCCCTCCCCAAAATTTGTTAAATAAGGAGGGTTTCAGGATCTGATGGTGTGACCTGGGTGATGTCCCAGCACACACAGGTCCAAATCACACTCTGCACCCACATCCTTCCGGGCAGTCATTCTGAAGCTTTGAGGAGACTATCTCCTCTCCATTTTCTGACAGCGCAGCCCTGGGGAGTACTGCATGCAGATGGCATGCAAATACTTTTGACATTTACTGACATTATTAATATTCCCAAACTATGCCTTTAAATCAGGAAAGAGACTCTAGCAAATACTCCCCATCCTATAAATTCACTTGCTGTCAGCAGCTAAAGAAAAGCAGGGAAGAAAGAAAAGGAAGTGGTCAACTTACATCCCCAAAACAATATACGAGGGCTGTCCAGAAAGTATCCAGTCATGTAATATGAAAAATAGAGGCATTTATGGCTGGGATTTTTCCAGACAGCCCTTGTATAACCTGTCTCATTATACATGCCTTTCTAGTCTTTTGGAACCACACACCCAAAAAAATTGTTCTGAATATTAACACAGGGTCAAATTAGCAATGATCATCAACAGATAGATTTCTGAGTCTTAATGAACAAAATTGTTTTTTTTGGAATAATGTATATCATTATAATGATCTATAAAAATATTCCTTAGAATAATACCAATATGTTGTCCTATGAGCACACATCTTCAACACTAACATATCAAACGAGTTAGGGGTCATATTGGGTCTGTAAAGTGACCATATATTTTGTGAGCAGGTATCACCAACAATAATTTAGTGGGATTTCATCAAATATAAGGGGCAAAATGGATAGCATCAAAAAAAAGTCATGTTGACTTCTTAAAACAGATAAGCATTGATTCTTATTTAGAAATCAGCAAACACTCAAACTAAGTCCTTCAATAATGCTATAGGGGTCATGGAGTGAGAAAGGGACATGAGAGAAGAGAGGAAAATCATGTTTAGAAACTCAAAATTCTGAGGTATTCTTGGAAAAATTCATTTCAGAAAATGTAGAGAAAGCAAAACTCTTATCCCCCTAGGTAGCACTAATCAATGTCCTCAATGATCACATACATTACTGTGCATGAAAGCGAACCATTTGATGTGCTGACTCCAACTAGACAGTTCAGGGAAGAATCTGGTTCTGTGTAACATTTTTTGACCAACTTTTTGAGTCAAATTTTGCACAAGTGTGGATAAATTCATGGGTGGTAGAATCTCAGGGTTCTGATCAAGGCAGCTGGGGCTGTGATACTCTGCATATATCAGGTCAATTCCCGGGCAGGGCCTCAGGGATCTGGAAAGATAAAACCTTTCAAGGTGGAGCCATTCTCACATACTTATGAGCATCTGAATATTTAAATGTCCATACCTTAGCTCTAGGTGGGCAACTTATAACCTGTGGGACAAATTTGACCAAAGCACGTTTTTGTAAGAAACTTTTCTTTGGAGTGCAGCCACAACTATTTCCTTACTATTGTTTATGGTTGCTTTTGTGCCCAAAGGGAAGAATTGAATAGCTGTGACAGAGACTATCTGGCCCTCAAAGTCTTAAATATTTACAATCTGGTCTTTTACAGAAAAAAATATTGCCAGTCCCTACCCTGTGGCATGAGGATTTATTCTTTGATTTAAGCATGATAGAGTTTCAAAATGTATGTTTTTTTAGTTTCACACAAAAGCCATAGTTAACTAAAATAAAAGATATTTTTTTTAAAAGCCAAATGAAGTTTGTCATTACATCAAAAGCTAAGAAATAAAAGAAGTATAAGATGCATCACTCTTTTGACCATGTGATTCAATATATCTCATATTGCAGAACAGACAGGCTGTTGATGTTACACTTGAGCAATTATTTCCAAACCTTCTCATAGGAAACATGACAAAGGACACCTTAATGAGCGATCCAGAAGCACATTTATTAAAAGACCTTTGGTAGCTGTTAAAGACACAGGAAAACAAGGATATCCACAGTTTCCATTTTCATCACCTTAATTATTAAGCTGTTCCTTGCATTAATGAACATTGGAAAGGTGTACATTTATATTTTTGATTGAGAGGAAAATGCACTGAGCAGATTTAATCAAAGCAATAGGAGTCTAATTAATGCAATCAGCATTAGGTCGTGCAAATATTGTCATTGAATGCCATTGTGTAAAGCTGGTGACACTGATTTCGGCTGCTGAAAAATTTACCCCTCTGTTATGGGAAAAAATCCAAGAGGGGAGAGACAGAAACTGAGTGCCAAGCCCAAATTTGGATTCTTTCCATGTTCAGCTTTTCTTATGAGTCATTTAATAGTCCTATCAATACTGTCTTATTTGGGTAAAATTCTTCATGCACTACATCCCATCAAAGCCCCAGAAAACTCATCTCTTGACAATGTTGTGTCAGAGTAATATTAAAATGGGTATTTGGGTTGCATTATATCTAATTTTGCCAGTAGAAAGGAGTGGTAAGAGGTAAATTATTTCTAGCATCAAGGATAACAAAAAGAAAAGTTATTTTGTCATGCATGATCCTAGTAACCTAAAAGAGAAAAATCATTAAAAAAAAAAGGGAATACCGTTTTAGTTCTCAGTGGCCATTATGCTCATAATTTCACTTCTTGAGTGTTTCTAAGACATCAGTCATCATAGTACTTGGTCCAGCTCAACTATATTTTATTTTCATTCCATCCAATAATATGCCTATATAGTTTATACAGTCATGAAAATTAAAACCAGCTGATTGACTTAGGACTTAACGTAAACTGTATGGGGACCAAGAAAATATTTCACAGCCCCCCAAAAGAACTCCACAAAACAAAACAAAACAAAACAAAACAAAACAAAAAGCAGATTCAGAAACAGAGATAAAAGGGATGGTTACCAGAAGGGAGGGGTGGGGGATAAATTTACACAGTGATAGATGATTACTAGAATTAGTGGGGTGATCACATTACTATATCATACACCTGAAACTAATACAACCAATATAAGATTATAAACCAACCAAACTTAAATAAAAATACAAATTAAAAAATGCAATCTTCATACTATATCCTAACACTGTAAGGCCACTGATCTAATAGGCTGTGTCACAGGCAACATCATAATCATGACATTTATAAGGAATCTTGGTGAATTTTATAGTATCTAAAATCTTCATCATGTACATTATGATAAACTTGTAATAGTTTTATGTTTGTGTTATTTTTCTAAAGCCGTGGATGTGACATAA
Source organism: Lyroderma lyra (assembly GCA_004026885.1). Lineage (NCBI taxonomy): Eukaryota > Metazoa > Chordata > Mammalia > Chiroptera > Megadermatidae > Lyroderma > Lyroderma lyra. The sequence continues at coordinate 139,067 of PVJL010000520.1, read as the reverse complement.
TTGATAAGGACTTGGGACTACTTTCTATTACCAACAAAATTGGGTGTGGGTGAGTGGGTGTGTGTGGATATGGTAAAGTCAGCGCCCATGGCATATACCTTAAATGTTGCCTATCCTAGGCTTGACTGCATTAAAACTTCCATTATATGAAAAAGACTGGCTATTAAAAAAATCTTCCAAACTTTGAAATTTGTATTTCTGAAACATTAGAGATATATTTAAATATCTTTAAACATAATTCTACCTAAATCTAACCAAGCATCAAGTATTTCCAAAACTTCTCCGGCATGATGGATAAAAAGTTATTGAATTTTAAGTAAGGATCACTCAACTAATGACTTCCTAATGTGAATAATTGCTTTCTAAATGTGAGTGAACTTCGACATTGGCACCCAGTAAATGTCCCACAAATCCACAGTGGTGCTCTTTGATCCCATGTCCCATTCCTTTGCACCATGGCTTCAATGCTCAGTCCCACTCACCATTGTAGTTTCTGCTATTGACCCAAAACTGTTGATAAATATGTTGCAGGTAACATTTACAGGAGGCCCTGCAAGTTGAACAATAAATAGAAAATTTGACAGGTTGTGTTCACGACATAATCAAGTCATGTTTTGCTCTTGCCAGTCGCATTGTAGCACTTACCATGGTAGTTTCTGTGACTGATCCAAAACTGTTGATAAAAATATTGCAAGTAACGTTTACTGGAGGACCTGCAGAATGCAATAAGAATATTGCAAAAGACAGTGAAGCAAAAATACAGCTTCATCAACATCTGTGCAAATGACTAGAGATGTAAACAAAATTAATATAATGGTGAGACTGCAAAATAAAAAGTTTTGCCCAGAGGTTTATAATGATAACATTCCCAGTAGTGTTTTGAATAATGACAGTTCAGCAATGATAACTTACCCTGAAGAGTTGTGGATTTGGAAAATAAAAACTGAAGACTATTTTTTTAAACTGAATTGATTTTCAGTAGTTACTATGAAAATAGCCTTTCAGGTGGGTGGCTTTCCTTGGGCACCCCATGGTGATGAGATAACCTGGGTCGTGAGACACCCATTTGATCACTAGAGCAGTTTGATTCTCTTGATACCTCTGAATTTACCCCATTGCTTCTATAACGCTTTGAACACCAATGAAAAGTTGATGTGCAGAAATACAAAACCGAAGAAGTTGAGCTCGTTTTAAGAAATAAACAGAACTGTCACTCCGAGTCCGGAGTGTTGCCTCAGTAAATACAGCATAAATCAATAGTTATTAATGCTGGCCGTGCTTTGAACAAAGAACCCATTCTCTTCCTCCAGAGACCCAGGGAGGAGCTCTCCTTTCCTCCTGCCCTCTGACTCCCATCTGAGCACTAACCAGGCGGGACTCTGCTTCTTTGCTTCAGGGATCAGATGAGATCAGGTGTGCTCGGGGGTGTGGCCACAGGCTCTCTGCTCTTTGATAATAGATAAATCACTCTCTGATGATTTCCAGTTCCATGGTTTGCTCGGGAGTGTATGTTCATTGTCCTCGTGTATGTTCCCCCTAATGCTTTCTGAGACAGGAGCATGATCCATCTATTTACTCACTGCTTTCCCCTGTGGAAGGCTGTCTTCACTCAACGGAGGCTCAGCAACCAGGTTCAAGCTACGACCAGGGGGCTCTACACCCCACCTGCTGGCAGGATGTGAGTGAGGAGGAGTTTGGCTTGAGGTCTCCTTCAAAGGCTGCTGGGAACACACAGCTGCAGTGCCTTTGAGCGCCCTGTCTTTAAACTCTGCCAGTCGCACATTGTGTTGTCAAAATAAAGAAAGGGAATGTGGGCTGAACATCTGGTTGAAACCCCTGGGCAAGGACTTTTGGGAAAAGAAGTAGTAAGGACTTTTGGTAAAAGAGATAATTAACCTCTTTTTCTTTTTAACACAACTAACTTTTCTGTTTTTAATGAAAAAAGTAAATGTGTTTATTTAAAAAAAAACAACAATAACCATTTGCACACATTGAATCACAGGCACCCCCATATTGCCAAAACTTTCCAGCCTCCAAGTCTTGTAGTTCATTCTCTCCTCTCTTATTTCAGTATCTGTCAAGATGATTTCTCCATAGTTACTTCCTACTCTGCTTGATTTTGTTTCTCTTTTTTTGGTTACTCAAAACAAAACAAAACAAAAACGAGTCTCTTTCTTGGCCATAAAATTCTATTATATAACAAATACATTTTTCTGCTAATAAGGAATAAACTAGACCAAGGTAGAAGCAAGTCATGAGAAATTGTGTATGTTTGCTATTTCTGTTCTTGTTATAACAACATCTTTCCTTTTAGATAGTCCAGTTCAAGATGGGAAACCTTTATGAATGTTTACATGCAAGTTACAGAGAAAGTGTATGATGGGAGAAAGAAAAAGGAAAAAGAGAAATGTCATCTAAGCAGGAGAAATCTGAAAATTTGAATGTAGGTTATCTTGTACTGTATGCTATCGGTTTGTGTGGGGAGCAAACTTTTAGTGTTTCACCATTGAGTATGCATTTGGTAGATGGCATATATAGTTGAATTATGTTGTTAGCTTGGAATTTTTCATAAATGCCCCTTATCAGGTTGAATAAGTTTCCTTCTATTCCTACTTTACTAGGTGGTTTTTGTTGTTTTTTTTTTTCTATCATGGAAGGGTATTGGACTTTGCCAACTGCTTTTTCTGCATCTGTTGAGATGATCATGTCTTTTCTTTCCTTTATTCTTTTATTGTGGGGTATTACTTTGATTTTATTATATTGAAATACCTTTGCATTCCTGGGATAAATCCCAATTGGTCATAGTATATAATTTTTTACTGTGCTGTTGGATATGCTCTGCTAATATTTTGTTGAGGAATTTTGCTTCTATATTCATAAAGATTTTCTTTCCTTGTGGTATTATTATCTTTGATATCAGGGTGATGTTGGTTTCGCAGAATGAGTTGGGAAGTATTCTTTTCTGTCTTATTTCTTAGAACAGTTTGAGAAGAATTGGGGGCAATTCTTATCTAAATGTTTGGAAGAATTCACCAGTAAAGCTGCACAGCCTTAAACTTTTCTTGGTTGGAAGGTTTCTGGCTACTCATTCACTCTCTTTGCTTGTTACAGGTCTGTTAAAATTTTCTACCCTGCTACTCAAAGATGTTTTTGGAGTAGGGCAACTACCAGTCTGTCTTGTTTTTGCTACTAGCTCTGCTTTATTACCACCTGTGAACTTTAAACAGATGACAGGAACTCTCTGAGCTTGTTAATTCTTCTGTAGAATGAAAATGATGTTGCTTAATTTGATGCTAATTGTGAGAATTAGTACTAATGTATGGCAAGTCCATAATAGTTGCTCATTAAATTATAGTTTATTTATAGTAATAGCAGTAGTGTTGCTTACCATTATTGCAAGTTCATTGGGTTGTTGAAATATACTTATGCAGGAGACACATGGTTAAACACATTTTAATGTAGAGTAAACTGAAATACTGAGACTACAATTTAGATCGCTAACATTTTCTGTGCTAATCTTTACTAAAATAATGTCCACCTCATCCAATTTCCTTTTTTTTTTCTTCATGAACCCTATTTTCTTTTCTTGTCAGCTCTGGAGAAATTTTTTAGCAGGATCCAACTACCTTTTTAGCTTTCTTGCTTCTAGGAATGATGCATCAACAGTATTTATGTCTGAACAACCACATAGTATTGTGGGCTTGAGATAATTGCTGTTAGCTTCTTTATTTAAAATAGGGTTTCTCACCCAACTTTGGCGCTATTGGCATTTGGGGCCAGATCATTCTTTCTTGGGGGAGCTGCCTTGTGCATTGTAGGATGTGGAGCACCATCCTTGGTCTCTACTTACTAGATGCCAGTAACACCTCACTTCCCATGGCCTCTGTTGTGGCACCCAAAAATGTGTCTGGACATAGCCAAATGTCCTATGGGAGACAAAATGTTGCCCCTGGTTGAGAACTACTAAATAATAAGAAGAAGGTAAAAATGACAGGATGAGTGAAAAGTCTATTTAACAAGGATTACGTGTTATATGGTAATAAAATGAGCTTCAAATTATTTTTCTACTCAGCCAAATTATTAATATCATATTAAATATTATATTAAAGTATTTTGGTCAGGTGATTTTTAAAAGTCATCTTTCTTGTACATTTCAACAAAGAATGTGGATTTCAAAAAATATTTCAATGTACTTTGGGTGAAAGTGTGGAAGTATTATTGAATTTATAGTCTTTTGTTGGATTTATTCATCAGAAAATTTAATTTGGCTCCTCTTTGCAAGTATTTGCTAGATTCTGCACATTTTCATCTTATAAATCTTCAATCATTCATTAAATCAACAAACATTTCTTTAGTACCCATTATGTTCTTGGTCTTCTAATTATAATTTATAATGAGATAGTGAGTTGTAAATATAAGAAAATCAGCCATAAAGGACAAATCAGAAAAAATTTGCTAAAAAGCCCTTGAGTCATTCTGCAAGAAATATCAAATGAAACAAAAAGTGTGCATCCAACCAAACATCACACGAAGAGGACACACTGTTAAACCTCTTTCTAGTATAGGTGAACTGCTGCTTTCTCATTCACTGCAGGATCAGAGTAATCCTAAAGTAAGGAGTTTATGTTCTATGAGATTTAAGGCACTCTGCTTGTGGTGAGAAGGTTTATTTCCCATTTTAAAGATCTCAGAGACTAAATGGAAACCTTCGTGTTGGGGGTAATTTGTGAGTGTAATCTACACATATTTCTATTTATGTTATAATGATGTGCCATCAGATGGAGAATTGCTGGAACACATGAAATTCTTGCTATCTTGGACTTGGGGTGGATAATACATAAAGGCCCATTTAACCTCAGAAGATGGCAATTTTAAATGCCATTTGGAAGTAGTTTTGAAATGAAGAGATCCAAGAATTTCTCATGAACACAAATGATATTTCCTGTCATTTTAGGAAGTAACACAAATAGAATTAAAAACACCTTTCTCTCATGTTAATTGAATCCTCTACTGTATCAGAAAATGAATAGCAACTTCATCAACTTGTTAGGTTCTGACAAATTGAAAATATATTTTTTTTGCATTAATAGTTTTTAAGAAGAAAGTATGCTGTATTGGGAGTTACAGTAATGAAATTGGTGGGTGCAGTCCACACATGTATCCTTATGCTCCCATGTCCAAATCTTCTCAAACTTTAGAATCCAGTTCAAATGATACCTACTCAGTGAAAGTTTCCATGATCTCCTCACTTGAACATCCTATGTCTTGGCACTTCCCAGGCCCCATAATCCTTACCATGTGGTATTATAGTCAAATTTTCCAATGTGTTTAACATTTTCTGGTATGCTGTAGAGACAGAGTAGGTATGGTTCAGATCTGATTCACTGTAATGTTTCCCAGGCATTTTAGTATAGTGCTGAGTACATAGTAGACATTCAATAAATGCTCAGTGAATGTTATCGATCAGAATACAAACCTTCTTGGGTAAGGAAATGCCAGTGGCATCCCAAGAAATCTGTACATTTCCATTTCATTTCAGAGCAACTTTCAATACAAAACATTCTAACCCCATCAGTCAGCCTCCCCAACAGGCTAGTTCATTCAAAGGTCATTCATTGAAATAAACTGTCTCATCTAAGCCTGTGAAATCAGAAGAGAATTCTGATTATCTTTCTATAACACTCAACAGTATGATAAAATTACGACAAAAGCATGACAGCCACCAATGAGTAGCATTGTACCATGGCCCTTTACTGCCTTTTCTGAGGTGGGGGTTGATTGTTGTCCCATCTCCTGACATCATCTGTGATCAGTGAAACATGGAATGATGGGGACGGGGGGAATTATAAGCTTCAGACCTAGAAGAACTGGATTGAAATCTTGGCTCTGCTACGTACTATTCATATGACCCTCTGTGGGTTATTTAATCACTCTGGGCTCCAGTTTCCTCATCTATAAAAGAAGAATATCTTCACCTACTTCTCGGGTTCCTTGGGAGGACTGAATGTGATGATGTGTGTGAAATTTCTTTTGTCTTAACATGTTCTTCCCCTTTCGAGGAAGGCTCTTCCTCCTAAGCCCTGAGATTTACTGCTTTATTTAACAATCAGATGTACTATTCTCAAGCACCATATCTATGCCCTACATTTTATTATGCTCACCCCTATTCACAGTATTAAGAAAAAGACCTAGGTGTTGAAAGTATAAATAGACTCTAGGAGGAAAAAAAAAGATCTCCTTATTGGCAAAGGATTGTGTTATGAAATCTAATAGTCATGAGTGTAGAGAAAAACTGCTTCAATGGGAAAGTATGCCTTATCCATAGTACCCCCTTCCATGTTATCAGACTCCCCTTATATGGAAGCGACTTGCCCATTCTGTAAAGGTATAACTGATAAAAATGTAAAATACCTGTTTACAGACATGCAGATTCTGTCCTGTCCTGTCAAGGTTCCAGTGACTTCCCTCCCCCCAAACTAGGCAAGTTTTGCCTCCATTTTCACATTCATGTCAATATTCTTCATCTACAAGTGGGTGGGCTCTGGGTTTTTTAAAAACTGGTTAGGCCATCTGCCTGGTTCCCTTATTGATTAATGAGTTAAATAAAATCTTTAAAAGGTATTCATTTTATATCTGCATGAGAATCGTGATTTTACAATTTTTAAAAAGATTATCTTAATGCAAGGGTTTTTAAAAAAGACATTATTACCCTGTTACCCCTTGGAAATATTAGACTCAGAGCCAGGTTTTGGAAGCTTGGAGATCTAATTCCTGTTCAAGGCCGTTGAACTGCTAAGCAACTCAGCCCTTGCTGGTTCACTGTGAGAACAGATCTTAGAGTACCGTGCCTGCCAATGTGCAGTACCTATGCTCTTATTTCCCTCTTCTGTTCCTCTGTGTCTTCTACAAATGGGGACTTGTCTCCTTGTTAGGCATTCTGCACCATTTGTGTGAGGGTAGGAAGGTCATCATTGTACTGTTAGAAAACAGAGGTTTTCTATGTCAGCAAGAGGTCTAAAAATAGAAGCCAGATTCCTGACATGCACTCTTCTCTACTAACTAGGACAGCTGCTTCCCTACTGCAGAGGGAAACCCTGAAATCATGATGCCTGGTGTGTTTACATATGCTGGAATTTGAGTGACAGGGCTTACCACTTATGTAGCATAGTACTTCCGTGTCTTAGCTCATGTGACACTGCATTTTTGTAGTTTAGTTTAATTAAAAGAACATTTATTGAACTTGTGTAGATTGGCTGCTTACTTCACTTGGATTACCTTTGAGTCTAAGATTCAGTTTATTAGGGAGGTGAATGATACACCAACTGGTAAGTGGGGAACAGAGATGGGATAGGGAAGGAACCCATGAAAAGGTGCTTTAGCAACTCCATCATTCCCTGGGGGCAAATAAAGCATCAGCCCATGAGCACCTCTGGAAGACACTCTTCCGACTATTCTGCCCAAGTGCAGTAGGAGCTGGGATATTTTATATCAACTCCCACCACTCACTAGATGAGCATATTCTCAGGGGGCATTAATTCATCTTCACTTCTGTTCACCACAAGTGTAGGTAAGGAGGCTTGGGTCACAGAAAGCCCTCAAGCAGAGAAATGCAACTGCTGGCATTTGAAAGTCAGATGTGCACTGATGTGGTAAAGGATTGGGGGTATGGGCTGTGAATATTGACTGTATTCGATCCTGGCATGCATAATCCTTTATGGCAGCAAGACATGAATTAGACTACTGATAATGGAATGTGATAGTAAGACTGACATTGTAAGGGAGTGTAGCAGACATGGCAAGAGGCTGTGCATGAGAAAAACAAAAAAGGGAAGAGGAGAGGGAGTCTGTGTAGGGAGGTTGATGTATTTCTTTATATTTAGAGGAGGGGGGAGATATGGCTCTATTTTATGAAAAGTGCACATTGCTAGTCAAAGTGTCATTAGCCATTGAAGGTTGAACCTGCATTATTGCTCTTTTGATTTCATATCCTCCCTGAAACTCAAAGGCCCCCAAAATTTGCATTGAGATTGGAACTTTTTTAAAGTTGGGGAGGAACTGTCCCATGTCTGGATTTTAATATCATCTGTTTTTACCTCCATCTCTATGTGACAGGATCCTTGAGGCTGCACTGAGTAGATAGAGCTGCTCCTTCAAGAGTAAAGAAGGCTCTAATTGTCTGTTGTACCAAGAACATTGCAGAAAAGAAAGTCCTTTGATGAGAAATGGCCCCATTCCCAAACTCTCAGGCAATCGAGGTAGAAACGCCCCAAGTTAAAAGACAAGAATCTCCCTAAGAGATTCTTCCTTCTGGGGATTGGCCTGGGTTAGTGGCTACCTCTCTGAAAGTCCCCTTCCAGTTAGGTGTGCTGAGCATTTACAAACACAGACACTCATAGCCTGCCTCAGACACCACCAGAAGCAGGGCAGTGGGTATGTGAACTGGTACGCCAGATAGCCTCTGCATGTCACAGCTGTGCCTGCTGTAAGGATTCTGAGCATGAACTTATAAACCTGAAAAGGGCAATTGGTAACAGTGGTACTTAACTATAGGGAATAAATGAGATGACATGGAACACACTTAATATGCTGCCTGGTGCATCATGAGGCACACACTGTCTCTGTCAACCTGACCCGTACTTCAGCCATCAACTTCTTTCATTCAGAACTCCTAGACGTGGTGACATAATTCCATACATAGCTGTATGTTTATATAGGCAAGGATTGGTCCACATTGCTCAGACTTGTTTTATGTGTTATTTCATTTGCTCAGCATGATAGCACATTGCTAGAAGACTTAGGGAATTTACTAATACATTGTCAGTAAGTTCCCTAAGTCCCTACAAGCACATGCTAAGTGTTTCTCTCTAATACTTTGTGACTAATTTGTACCTTGCTACAAAGTAAACTTGACTTTGTATGTAAGCAAGCAGCAAATGCTTCCTTTGCTTAAGAAAAGACCATTTATGTTATTTCAGAGCATAGTCTCCTTGGATCTTAAAGAATGCTACTCCAGCAAGCAGCACTCAGAACCTCTCCCTGTTCATTTTTCAAGCCTGGAGTTTCCATACATGTTGGAAAGTCACCATAAAGAGAATCAAATGGCAGATGTCAGGTCTCAGACTTAGCATTTTCTCCTACTCTGCCCAGATGGCTGAGATGATTGAATGAAAGCATTCCCAGAGCCCCGATAGTAAACTGCACTAGGAAGTAGACTGTAGGACTAGAGAACATGCCAGATGGAAGGGCATGCTTTCAGTATGTCATAGGAAGCATTTTCCTGGAATATATTTAAATACATCACAAATTTGTACTGAAGGAAGATGTAAAAACAGGACTACTAAATGCATTAGTCAGAGGCAAAATCACAGAATGTGTAGCCCATGAAGGTAGCAGTTGCTGTATCCCTCAGCCACTCTCTGCCTCCCTGCCGCCATCAATAAGCTAGTTCTAATGCATTCCAAGAAGAAAGCTGTTGGGTGACTGGAGAGGCATCAGCTTTACTCGTTCCTTTAATTATTTATCAAATGTTTGTGGAGGATTAAAAATGTGCTCAAATCTGAGGATGCAAAGTTGAATAATAAACAGATTCTGAAGCAAAACTCTCCAAAGGCTCTCGCAGAGGCCTCCAGACTCACAGCCCCTAGCATGGCACTATAATTAAGAAATGGATATAAGTCTCACTCATGAACTTGTACAACAACACAACTCTTCTAGTCCTTTACTGTCCTCCTAATGGTGACAGAGTGCATGCATATGAGACTCTCTGGGTTGGAAGCTAGCTCTACACCCTTAATAGCCTTATGACCATGAGCAACTATTGTAAAATAGGAATAATAATTACATGCATGTATTTCTTTATAAGGGTGAGAGGATTAAATGAATTAATATGCAAAGTCCTTAGAAGAATGCTTGACATGTGATAGGGAGTCAAGTAATATAAATGAATACTGTAATTATTACTAACTCTTTCTGGGCCCCTACAATTAAAATGGTATAAAATATATGGATGGGTGCAGTGAAGGGTAAATGGGTGGCCAAGAATGCAAATGGTAGCTAACTTGGACACTGAGCCCCTTTTCTCCCCCTCATTTTTGTCTGAGTCTGGCTTCATCTTGTAGTTTTATGTTTAAAATATATTTTAAAAATCTCCCTACTCAGTAAACCTACCAACAAGTACATTTTTAGTAGGAACTCTGTTTTTATGGTGTATTTAAATTTTATGAATGCTTTCCGAATGTCTGGGTGTTCTATCCCGATGGTGAAGAGGGACATTAGGACAAAACATCAAGAGCCTGGTACTCTTTTTCAGCTTCATGGTGACTATACTCAGAACCAGCCCATGTCTGTAGCAGTGACCCCTCTGTGGCAGATGACACAGCACTACTTCCCCAAGAAAATAGAGGCCATTGGATGTGAACTACCTAGACTACCTTCTGCTCCACTTGTACAACTTACTCTTGGGGCAAGGAAGTGATATTTCTCCTCTAGTGCAAGAGTAATGTCTCCATCTAGCCTCATGAGATCTTGCCTTCCTTCCTCTTTCAGAGATCTACTCCATGAATTATTCTCTATGTCTCTTATACTTTCAATCTCCCTTTTCCCTTATTTCACAAACATACTGTTCCCATCTTATTATAAAAACAAAACAAAACAAAACAGAAAATGCACCTTCCCTCCAACTCTGTAAGCTGATATCTGATCTCCTCTTTTCTCCCTGGCATTAGTCTTTTAAATAAGAAGTCTACATGCTCAGTTTCCCTCACTTTCTTAAATCTCATTCACTGTACACTCAGCTACAATCTGGGCTTTTGTCTCACTACTCTACAGAAACTGCCCTTGCTAATGTAAAAAAATGTCCCTGTGACCAAATGCAATGGCCTGTTTCCTTGCCTCTTTCTATACAGCATCTCTGCTTCACTTGGCCTGATTTATTTCCTTATCCACAAAACTCTCCCTTCCCTTAACATCAGTGACTACACCTTTTCCTGGTTCTCTGGTTCCAGATTTCTTCGCTCCTCCTCCATACTCCCTGTTGAGTCATTCTCTCCACCCCACTCCCTCAGTGTTCATGTCCATGGATGTCTCCTTCTTCTTCTCTATTCATTCTACACATCTGCAGAGTGGTCTTATTAATAGTTAACCCTGCCAAAATCTAATGACTCCCATTTCTACATTTTTAGCCCCAACATCTGATCTTGTCTCCAGGTGAACCTTTTTAACTGCAGATTGCATATTTCTATCTGGATTTATGGCAGTCATCTCAAAAATATGCCCAAAGCAGAACTTGCTATCTTCCTCCTTCAACATCTTCTTCTTCTTACAGCTATTCTTTGAATAAACAAAATCACCATCTGTTCAATTGAATCAAGCATTACTCTTTCTATTTTCTCTTTCATACCTTATCTAATGAAATTTGACCTTAAATTTTATCTTATCAATATAGCCCCTGCTTTCTAATCCCATTGCCACTGCCTATACCTAAACCATCATTTTCCTCTTGTGGGTAATTGTCATGGTATTCTGATCCCCCACCTTTCTAGTACATCCTTTGAAAGACATCTTGAGTTATCCTAGAAACCACATCAAATCATGCTCCTTTTCTGCTTAAAAATCTTGATTACCTTCCTGTTACCTATGCTTAAATCTTCATGCCTTAATAATCTCAACACTCTGGCCCTAATTAACTTTATTCTCTAGCCTCATCTTCCATTTCTTCTCTCCTTTTACCTCCTCTAGGTATATCATCTTTGTTATTCCCCAAACTAGTCATATTCTTTCTAGACATGCAGAGTTCCCTACCAGAAATTTCCTTTTCTATTCATTGAACGCCTACTCATTTCTCAAGACCCAATTTAAACACCACCTCTTTTATGAAGCCTAGAGCTACTTCTCTTTCTCCTCTTTAGATTAAGCTTTCATATATAAAGGGCTCTCCAAAGAAATATTAAGATCATCATTATTAGTAGGTGCCTTAGTTGCCCTCTGCTCCAAGCTTTGTAAAGCTTTATGGTCCATTGCCTCATAATCTGGAAGAACACTGTACCTTGAGAACCACTCTTCAATTCTTGATGAACCTAGAAGATGAGGCTCAAAAGGAGAATTTTAGAGGAGAATCAACTCACAGGCTTACTGATCAGAAGGAGTTAAGGCTATAACCATGAAGAGAACCTGACATCACTTTAGCAGTTGGAACTTACTGGTCATTCAGGTATATCAAATATTAACAAAGAATATCATGGGTGCATTGGTTTTATTTACTAAATACTAAAGGTACCGAGTAGGAAAGTTGTCTCAGGACAGTGGATTCTATTTGGGTATATTTGATACAACCATACATCCCCATTAAGTATTGAGCATGCAAAATAAAACTTTTTTATGTATGGGATGTTGGCACTGGAATAGTAGAAAGTAGAAGGAGGAGGGATAGAATGCTGGTAAGTTGACAATTTGCCTAGTGCAGTGCTATATGCATATTAAATGCTCGGTGTATGTCTACATGTGAATGAATCCACTCATTCAGCATGAAACATTTATTAAGCTCCTACAAAGACAGAAAGTGCAGAAAAACCTGAGACTTCAAAGATAAACTAGGCTCACCCTGAAATAGAAAGCGAGGACAGCTATGTTTAAAAAATACATTCATAAAGTATTGGAGATTGAAAACAAGGGTTCTTGTCATTATTCTTTAAATGATGACCTACATTCCTCTCCATTCTAGGCTTTATGTATCTGGAAAGGTAGTTGATCTAAGTGCTGTCTGGCAGCAAAATAACTTTTTCTTCCCCCTAAATAATAAGAATGGTAAACAGACTTCCAGCTTTTTTCCATTCTGAGAAATTCATAAGGAGTCAAATGAGATAACACATGGGAGAAGATTTAATGCATTTTAAAACAATCATAAATATTAGCAGAGGATAACTTATTATTTTAGTTCAGTTGCTTGTATCCAGCTTTGCATTAGAACAGATTCTGGGATTTAGAGATTAGTATTATACAAAATTAACACGCAAAACATCGGTACCATCCTATACACTAGCAATGTATTTCCTGAATAAGAAATGAAATTGATTCCATTTAAAATAGCATAAAAAACAATCAAACACTTAGGAATGAATTTAACTAAGGAAATGAAAGAGCGCTACTCTAAAAAATATAAGGCATTGATCAAAGAAATCAAAGACCTAAATAAATGGAAAGCTATCCCGTGTTCATGGATTAGAAGAATTAATATGGTTAAAATGTCAGTACTACCAAAATTCATTTATGAAATCAATGCAATCTGTATTAATATTCTAATGGCATTTTTTACAGAAATAAAAAAAAACCCATTTCTAAAATTTATATGGAACCACAAAAGACCACAAATAGCCAAAGAAGTCTGGAGAAAGAAGAACAAAGCAGAAGGCAACATACTTCCTGATTTGAATATATACTACAAAGCTATAGTTATCAAAACAGTATCGTACTGGCATAAAAACAGACACATAGATCAATGAAACAGACTCAAGAGCCCAGAAATAAACCCACGTCAAACTAACATTTGACAAGGGAGCCAAGACAGTTTAATGGAGAAAACACAGTCTTTTCAATAAGTGGTGCTGGGCTGATTGGATATTCCATGTAAAAGAATGAAATTGGACCCCTATCTTACACCATTCACAAAAATTAACTCAAAATAGATTAGAATGTAAATGTAAGAACTGAATACATGAAACTCTTAGAAGAAAACACTGGAATAAATATCAATAACATTAATCCTTGGCATGGGTCTTGGTAATGAGTTTTTGGATATGAAACCTAAAGCACAAACAATAAAATATAAACAAGTGGGACTACATCAAACTAAAAAGCTTCTGAATGGGAAAAGAAACCACCAATAAAGTAAAAAGAAAACCTATGAAATGTAAAAAAAAAATATTTGCAAACCATATATCTGATGGGGGGTTAATGTCCAAAATACATAAAGAACTCATACAGCTCAATAGCAAAATAATAATAATAATAACAGCAACAATGACTCCATTAAAAAATAGGCAAATGACCTGAATAGACATTTTTTCAAAGAAGATGTATGAAAGGTCAATGGGTACATGAAAAGATGCTCAACATCACTAGTCACTAGGGAAATGCAAATTAAAACAACAATGGGATATCACCTCATGCTGTTAGAATCGCCATCAAAAAGATGAGAGACAAATGCTGGGGTGGATGTGGAGAAAAGGGAACCCTCATGCACTGTTAGTGGGATTGTAAATTGGTACAGCCACCATGAAAAATGCTATGAAGTTTACTCAAAAAAGTTAAACTAGAACTACTATATGATCCAGCAATTTCACTTCTGAGATATATCCAAAGGAAATGAAAACACTAACTTGAAAAGATAATTGCACCCCCATATTCATAGCAGCTTTATTTACAATAACCAAGATATGGAAAAAACCTAAGTGTCCCTCAAATGAATGAATGGACAAAGAAAATGTGAGGGGTTCCCTGGTGGTGTGGTGGCTAGGCTTTGGCACGCTCAATGCCATGGCCTGGGTTCGATTCCCAGCCAGGGAGATACTCCCCCAAAAAAACAAAACAAATAAACAAAAAGAAAATGTGAAAAAAAAAAAAAAGAAAATGTGAGATATATTAATATGTATTTGAATATTATTCAGCCATGAAAATTGAGGACATTGTACCATTTGTGACAAAATGGATGGACCTCGAAGGCATTATGCTAAGTGAAATAAGTCAGACAAAACAAGACAAACATTGTATGATCTTACTTACATGTAGAAACTTTAAAAAACAAAACCTCAAACTCATACAAAAAGAGATCAGATGTGTGGTTACCAGAGGTTGGTGATGGTAAGGAGGGGAATTGGAGGAAGGTGGTGAAGAAGTACAAACTTCCATTTATAAGATAAGTAAGTTGTGGGGATACAATGTACAGCATGATGACTATAGCTAACACTGCTGTAGTATACAAGAAAGTTGTTAAGAAAGTGAATCCTAAGGGTTGTCATCAGAAGGAATGTTTTTCTTTATATGAAAAGATGGATGTTAGCTGCACTTACTGTGGTAATCATTTCAAAATCTACACAATTCAAGCCATCATGCTGTACACCTTGGCTGCCTACCTACTGTCCTATGTTGGAGGTACAGTGGAAAATGAGATAAGGAAGGAGACAGGGAAGCAGCCAATCATAAAAGAGACTAAAGACTGAGTGTGTAGGAGAGGATAGATTTCATAGTTTATTAAACTCTTTCTAGAGAAAATGATATTGATGCTGAAGTCTGGAGGATGACTAGGCATTAGGCTAGTGGAAAGACAGCATAGTGAAAGGAAATGAACTTGTAGAGCACAAGAAGTAAGATGTTTGAGAAACAAGAAATGGGGAGGGGTTGGGGCGCTGAGGCTGGAACAGTTGGGAGAAGCATGCTCAAGATGGGCAGTGATGATGTTATGTGGACAGTATTGGTGTTCCACCCAGGTTCCTTGCGTATCATTTACCATTTTGTGCCTCTCACTTCAGTGTGCTTTTGCTTCCAGTAGCCAGCACATAGGAACTTTCACAGGGGACTGTCCCAGACATAGAAGTGTCTGGGAATTTACTCTCCCTGCTAACCAACACACACCCTGAGGGCAGTCTTTACTCAATAACTGGCAGAGGGGACTATGAAAAACCAACTAACTCTGTTTCCCACAGTTGGAACAATCGTGGGGTGTAGTTTCCACTCCTGAGTTTCCCTGAGGGATCAGGTTGAACCCACTCTCTGCTGGACTTTGCCTGAGGTCACCCCCTTACCCTATTGTTTTCTGGTTTCATCACGCTCTCTATGTCTCCCCTGCTCACTTATCCTCAATACATCACTTAAACACAAGGTCTGCTGCTCAGAAACCCAAGCTCAGACATATAGGAAAAAATGTAACCATGGAGACCCTGGTAAGTTATTTGCAGGTGTATGAACTTTATCAGAAAGTGAGAAGTCCCTGGAGAGTTTTAAGGGTCATGAGAGGCCTGGAACAGCAAGAAGACTAGTATTTTGAGCTCTGCACTCCCTTGGGTGACAGCTCAGCTTTGCTCTTCCTGTGCATTTGGATAAAGATCCAGCCAATCAGGCACCCCTGAGCAGCTGCACTACAGATTTTCTAAAAATAGTCTAGGCGTTTATTTCTGCTCTTAGCTTTCCTTTGGGATCTATTTATGATCCACTCTAATGGTATTTTTTTGCTTTCT
Source organism: Lyroderma lyra (assembly GCA_004026885.1). Lineage (NCBI taxonomy): Eukaryota > Metazoa > Chordata > Mammalia > Chiroptera > Megadermatidae > Lyroderma > Lyroderma lyra. The sequence continues at coordinate 122,841 of PVJL010000520.1, read as the reverse complement.
TTGCACCTGCCACATCACCCCCCACCCCAAAAGTCAATAACTGTTTTCAAAGGGGTTATTCTGCAATTTATATGGCACATTGCATGATGTCACTTGTGGTCACTTTTTGTTAACACCCTCAACTGCTTCGCTCTATCGCTGAAGCACATAATTTTTTTCTGACATGTATATGCAAAGTTAGACATGAGGGGATACCGGCTCACTTGAGGCTTTGTATATGCACCATTTATTGTGGCACATATTGTTAGCATGTGGTTCCAAATTTTTATGTAATAGTTGTTCTTTCAGTGTATGGAGGCATGAATGAGAAAGGCCCAATGGCGAAGGATCCATGACTCAATCATGGAAGTTTCGCATGTCAATCCACTTCCAATGAGCTCCACAAAGATTCCTTCACCCAGGTTATATTTTTGTTAACCGTACTTTGACACTTCTTAAATAAAATCTATTGGGGCAAGAGCATATTATGAAAGATTGTTTACCCAGGTACCCTACACAGATGTGGTTTCAAAAGCAGGCAGGAAATAAATGTGCATGTAATCATTGCTATTTTTGCAGAGTCTGGTTGACAGGTGAAAATGTGGTTTTATTTTTTAATCTTGAGATAAGTGTATTCTCTTGCTGAGGAATTCCTAATTTTTAATGGGCTTTGGGATATTGGCCCCAAGTCACAGATGTGTGCACTCTGCTGAAAGCCCTGTGTATTGTAAACTTGGTGGCATCAGGAAGTCTATGGAACAGGAAGTTGCCTGCTGGCTTTTAAGTGGGAATATTTGCTCGGAAGAGTTGAATAAAGGTTGAGCTTAAATGAGGTATATGTGCACAATAAACAGTTGTGAATATTGGAAATGTAGGTGCTTGGGAGAAATAAAAGGAACACATAGCCAAGACAGTGGGTAATTCCTCCTAGTTTTGGACAGCTAGAAAAAGTATGTCCGATAACATAGGATGACTTTGGGAAGGATTGTGTCAAGTGTACCACTGGCCACAGAGTTGTCACTAACTGCAGGAAAGGAATAGGGATATTGTGGAGAAAATAAATCCTGCACAGTATAGTAACATTGTTGCTAACCAGATATAACCTAAAACTTCAAAATAAGCAGAGTGGCATTTTATCGGAAAACAAACAAAAAAAAAAAAGGAAATTTTGGTGCCAGGGCTTCCTATTCACGGGCCTAGCATTGACCCTACATGACACTTCCTTTCAAACAGGGGTGATCTCTTCAATTTTTATGTTCTGGCAAGACACCATATACTCTGTTTTGAAAGCAAATCTCAGAATTTTGGAAAAAATGTTATCCTCTTGTTGCAGACCATGACTTACATAACTAAGGATTCAGCAAAGCTATCTGCCCATCCCCCAATACCTAATGCTGCTGCATGACTCCTGGAAATGGAGGCAAAGTGATGATATCAGAAGCAAAGATGACAAGGACTTAGTTGGGTGCCCAGACTATATAACACACAATTTGAAAACAGAGTAAGCAAGCTATGTGGCTGCTAAATAACTTCTTTATAGTTCATCTCCACCCTTCAAGGCCCAGTTAGCTAAGACTGCCAACCCTCCATCAGCAGAAAAACTGTAAAATTTGTATTGCATTCACTGTGGGTTGTACAGTGGAATATCAGCAACGCTAATGCCATCCCTGTGGATACCGTGAAGGAAGATTTCAAATAAAGGACTAACTTGGTACAGAATGTGTAGTGGCTCCATCATTGGTGTGTTTTCATCTACTGCATGAAATAAATGACACGGATCAGGAGCCATTGATTCATTCTAAGGTAGCTTTAATATTTCCTCACCACCTACTTTGTTCTCTACATTTTCCTAAGACTCTGGAGTAAGAAACAGGAAGAAAAAAATTGTACTTGCTTATCTGACTAACTCTCTCAGAGAAAGCAGGGGAGAAGAACTAATAATGAAGAAGATACATTTTTTTTCCCCAAGACATTTAGTGATATTTCAAAGACATTTCTCTTTCTGCATCCATCCAGTGAAAACTATAGTTTTTTCCTGAGAATTTATGTATCTAACTATGTGAAACATAATCAATTTGGAGCAGACCAACTTGGGATGTATTTTTATCTTAATAAATGAAAACCTTAATCTTAAATCTAAAAATAATCTCTCAAAATAAATATTGCATAATTTCCATTTTTTAAATGAGTTTTTTTTTTTAGTATGGATTCAAATCTTAAAATTTTCACTTTAAGGAAGTAATGGGGAAAATGTTTGGACAAACATCTGAATGGAAATTGTGCAATCACAAAATTTATCCATCTTGGAAAACGACCCGAGAGAGATGGCCATCTCAAAGGAAATTCTTCACACAGGCATGAAAGTATGTCACACCCTACTGAAGAAATACCTTTAGTTCTAGGTTAAAGGTCGCTTGTTGAGATGTGCATTTGCCACGCAGCCTTCAAGAATCATAAAGATTAAAACAAAAGGTGATAGTCAGATCAAAGTATTTTGCTATATTGACTAATCCTCAATGTTTGTTTTTCCAAACCGCCACTGTTTGCTTATTTATTTATGTAAATGAAGCAGGAGATAATAGCCTGCAATAATAATCTAACTTGTGGAGTAATTCTCTTGTGGCATTGGAATGCTAATGTTGACTATGTATCAATATGAAAGCCACAGCTACTGAATGCAGGCGACTTCTCACTCTTATGAATAGTATCTTTCTAGCAGATCACTGTTTTTTATGTATATTTAGGTTTCCCATCAACATCATCATTTTTTCATGGCAAATTTTTTTAGGTTTATGGATTTTTCCAAGACCATATTTTCCAAAGTATATTCCATAAAACACCAGTTCCTCAGAATGTTACTCATTTAAAGAATCTATGATCAAATAAGTACAGGGTAAGCTCCTATGTAAAGAAAAGTTTTAAAAATATTTATTTGTGTATTTTTACTGCAGGTTTTCTCAAAAACCTTTTAATATGTTAATGAATTTTGGGACTCTCTCAGAGGGTGTTTTGCAGAATTTCTCATTCTTATTTTACATTCTAAACCTTCTATCTGAGACCATTTCTTGGGACAGGTGTTTTGAGAAACATCTTTGGCCAGATGCTGAACTTAAAAAACAAAAAACAAAAAACATTGTAGCTGCTTTTTCCATACAGGCTCTGTATATAAATTTGCTACCTCCAGACCAAAAGCAAGGGAAACATTGTAAATGGCTGATTTCTTCTGTAATCCACTCATAAGTTTCCAGAGTCTTCCCAGAGAATAATGATCATCCTTGAAATATTGGAAGTTGAAATAAATTATGAACAACTGCAAAAAAATTCTGGACAGAATTAAGAATTTTCAGAGGAGAGACCAATTCTCTAGGAAAATTGAATGCATCCATATTCTTCTGTGGGTACATCCATGATTTACAAAAGGACATCCCCATATAGTTTCTGTTTTTACTTAGATTGTAAAGACGAGGACTATCAAAGTTGGAAATGACATAGAGGGACATCTTGGTCCAAGTCCTTTATTTTGGAGGTGACAAGAATGAATGAATCCCAGGGAGGTGAGGTGGCATGCTCCAGGTCACAGCTGGCAAAGCTGGGGCTCACACCAGGACTCATGAGTTTCAGTTTAGATTTATTTATCCCATGTGGATACCCCCCCCCACACACACACACACACACTTTATTTGATAAGGCAATACCAACACACAGTATCTTGGGAAGATACTATAAGGAAGGTATTATCTTTGAGATACAGGAGCAAAATTTTCTCATTCTAGTCCTGCAGGTCTTAAACTACAAGGAGTAAGGAATTTGGTAAGTGACTATTTCAAGATCCTATCAGTCAGTGATTCTGGAGATGTGGGGCTGGAGAAGTGTGGGGCCCAGAGCTGTGCTTCATCAGGCCTCTCAAATGGCTTGGAAGCAAGTGTTCTGAAAAAATGTGGTTTGATAAACACATTCAGTTGGTTGCTAATTTAGTTTGGTATTAAATACTAAGTCCTTCAATTTGGCACACTCTACAGTGCCCAAGTACTAAAACCAGAGTTAACTCAAAGGAAAAGGTAGAGTATAAGAAATTTATTGCGAACATTGCACAGTATATTTATAAATTACCCTGAATCACATCATCCAACTTGAGTTGTCACAGTGTGGCTTGCCAAATGTGTACATCATTCACTTTTCAAGTCTTCGAGGTTCAAAGCTAAATAAATAGACCTCTTGTTTTCTGAATACATTCATTTTGCGGGGCAAAGAATGCTTTTTTTCTAAGTGAAACCCTGATAAAAGTAATCTCAACTGCCTTGTTGGACATAAAATGGTTCTTACAGATCAACATCTCGAAGTATTGAAATGTAAACAAATCAGAAGAAGATAAATTATGTTGTCTTCTACATACCCCTGAGTTTTAAAAATGAAAGAAAAATTATGTGGTAAACTGTTTCTGAAGTTTTCGTAAAGTAGCAGAATTGCCCTAAGTAGCTATATTTCAGGTACAGTAATTGAACCCGCCAAGGGTGGCAAACAAGCAACTGTCCCCCAGACTTGGCATGTCCTTGTCCCACAGACTGCTCTGCTCTGGTCTTCATGCTCTTTAACCCCCCACCCAATCTCTCCTAACACTCTTTCTTCAGCTCTGTGTACAATGCAAGAGCATGGAGGGAATGACTATGTCTCACACACACTGCCCTGAAGAGACTTAGCATGAAGTCCCAATGTGGGGACCCCAGAGGGGGTTACTGCGGGGCAAGCCCAACAATATTAGCAAACATGTAAGTATATTAAATCAGATAGAAAGGAAGCTATACAATTTTCATATACTCCATAGAAAGATCTATGCCTCTTTTGCTCGCATGCACTTGCGCTCGGTGTGGTTTTGCTCCTAAGTTAGTTGACTTTTTTGTTGTTGTTGATTATCTTCCATTTCCCTTCAGAAGCACTCTTTTCTGTTCTTTGCTGTACCCCAGGAAGCCAACTTTCTGTGTCTATGTCATTGAGCTTGCCCTCTGACTTATCCTGTGACTTCTAGTTGGATTTGGCCAGTGAGAGGCTCCTACACGAAAATGGAAAGCAGGAGGAGAGGGATGTCAGACTATTTATTCTTCTTCCCTGCTAACATAGCACAGATTTCCTACATCATTGCTGCACAGATCTCATTAGATGGCCTCTCTGTATAGCCACCTTCTCTAGGTTCAGGTAACCACACCATCCTTCACTTCATCAGGCCCACTGTTGACTATTCCAGGGTACTACACTTTTCCTCTACAGATGGGTTTTCCATCCCTGTCACACCCCATTGGGCACATGTCATTTCTTACTTGAAAGATCCTGGATAATACCACATTTAACTTAAAAATTCTTGAAGTGAGGACTTATATTTAAAAGCTTAAATTTCTGTTTACCACTGTATACTTAGCAAGTATAATAACATGGTGCTTGAAACATAGTAATTGTTCACTAATTATTTATTAAAAATATGCAACACATGGATGATATATTATAGAATTGTGCACTTGAAACTTATATAATTTTACTAATCAATTTTACACCCCCAAATTCATTAATAAATAAAAATGAAAGAATAAATGAATGGTGTGTAGACTCAAATATAAAGATATAAAATCTTTACATGTAATTTTTGTGCCCACATATGTGCTCTGTTGTCACAAACTCATTCTACTGCTTTGACATGGGAAAATGTAGCTTACTTTTCTCAAGAAAATATGACCCCCTTCCGTTCCCCATGAAAAATAATAATAACCAAACAAGAAATAGGAAACAAGACTTATCCAGTCACATTTGTGATCATTGCCTATTGCCTTTCCATATTTTGATTCAATTCAGGATTTTCTTTTGCCTTCTTGGATGGATGTGTTAACAAAACAGAGCCACTGTTTGGTGGACTCATGTTAATAAGAGAATGGTGAGTATATAACCCAGGGCATGAGTCAGAAAGTGTCCACCTTCCCTCTTATACTTGCCCTGTGACCACCATTGGTTGGCTAGCCAGTCTAGACTCCAAGAGGGTGACCTAGTGACTTTATCCTTAAATGTCTTGTACACTTAAGAATACCACTTAGAGACCTATTCCTTTTATTCATGTCCTTCCTTCAGTGGATTTCCTGTGGATAAAAGTGTCTGCAATCAGTCACAAGTCTCCAGAGGAGCCCTCTCCAGAAGGAAATCAATGAGCAAATGCTGCTTTCCACAGTCGGGAGTCTGGACAAACTCTTAGGTGTTAACTCCAAGGAGAACCTGAAATGCTTCTGATGACCTTGTTGTCAGGAGGCTCGAACAAGTATATTGCCATTTGTAAGATTCTATTCTAAATGAGGCCTGATCTAACCCACCAAGAAAAATACCTAACTCTACCAAGAACAGACTGATGACGGTTTTTGTCATTCTAAACCTAATCACCCCATCTGGACATATTATAATGTCCAGTCATTAAGTACCAACATACCCTGATATCTATGCCATTATCTTTTTTAAAAAATTAAGTCTCAGATTACCAGCAAAATGGGCTGAATTATATTTCCTGAGGGAGAGGGATAGCAAGCACTACGGAATTCAGGATAAAATGTTTAGGCTCTTTCAATATTGAAAATTAGAGAGATGAATCACCTAGAACCAAGTAAGGAACAATGCAGTACATTCTGAAAAACTAAATTATGGGCTTCCATTTCCAGTGCTCTTAACCTGTTTGTACAGACCAAATGTTCTTTTAGAAACACTTAGTCTAAAATAGGAAATCAATTCAGCGCATTTGTGCAGTGACCCTTGCAACTGCAATAACTGGACAAGAAAATACATCAGAAGTGACAGTCATACAAGGGCTGTCTGGAAAAAATCCAGCCATAAATGCCTCTGTTTTTCATATTACATGACTGGGGACTTTCTGGATAGGCCTCATGTGTCTTCAGTTAAATTTGGGGTCCTTTATAGGACCAAGTGAAATTGGTTCAAGAAAATAATCAGAGATAAGATTTAAATAGATAAAGAAAATTCCTTCCCACAAATGAGTCTGCCTTTGTTTAATATTTAGGAATGGAAACAGCCCTTTCAGGTTGGAAAAATTTCCTCTGAACTATTAAGAGGAGAACCAGCTGAGACACATGACATCTGCATTGTGTTTACTCTAAGATTCTAGAACTTCTAAGATGCTAGAACTTCTCTGACTTGTTTTTTTCTCCATTAAGAAAAAAAAGAATCAAACAACTTTAGGAACCCAATCACTCTTTAGAGTAAGCTTTGGTAATACACAGTATCAGTTATAAAAGAAAAATGGGGGATTTGTAAAAATACTTTGAACTATTTGTAATAATTTTCATATCTGAAAACAAATCATTCAGATGCATGATCTCATTTGATGCTCAAAGCAACCCAAATGTGATCACAAAGGCAGAAGAAAACCTGAGGCATGGAGAGGTGAAAATACTTTTGCTCATATGTGACTGAACCAGGGCATGAACCTGGGTTTTCTGAATCTGCATACAGGGCTCCTTCCATTATACTACTCTGTCACCATGGAATGGAAGACATATTATAGTGAGATGAACTTACTGGAATATACTCATACTTTACCAGAGTGCATTAGAGTGTTGTAGATGCCTCCCTCTTGATGTCACCTCAAATCCCTGACAAGATCCTTGTAGACCCATAGTAGCAGCCTATTGTGTATAGATATGTTGTCTGGTATCTACACAGCACACAAAAGTTAACATAAATTGGGACATGGTGGATTTCAGGTGTTCAAAAATCTTCCTCAATATCATGTGTGAACAAAACAATCATATATAAATTTCCTTTCATTACCCTCAGCCTTTCCTTTCAGTAGCCTTTTTTCCCTCTTTATCTCCTATTGTCTTATTCAAAAATGGATGTACCCTTCAGGTGCCTGAAGGCTTCTGCTCCTTTCTGGACTCAGGTCAAACACTTGTGATACTTGCAAGCATTCTACTGTTTTTCTCAGGATCCATAGTAACATCTGATGCCCACATCTACCAGGTGATCAAAGAAGTGATCACACTGAGGCTGCATTACCACTTACTGACATCACCCTTTCCAAGTATCCCTGCTGCGCATGTGTGCTCAAGCCATCCCCCCCGCCCGACTCCCCCCTCCCCCCACCCCCTCCACTACCCCCACCACCTGAGGATTAGTAAACTTGACATTTGAGCTTGAGCTCCACAGGCTACAAACAAGAGAATTTCCAAGGGGAGAAACCGGAAGCCCTCCAGGTTTTTGGAAGTGTATCTATTTCTACTTATATCTGAAACACCTCTTAAGCTGGTAACTCCTTGGAAAATGAAGGAAGCCATATTGCATGCAAATGTAGATTTTAATGTCACACATCACACTTTCAAATTTAGGTCTCCAGACATGGAAAAAAATTAGTGTGTATGGCATGCACAAAGAAGTGGAGTGATTATCTCCTGGCGTCATCTATTCTAGATCCTATTCCAAAATGAATGAAACTAAGTTAATTTTATATTCAAAGAAAATTTCATTACAACAGGTAAAGCCTTTGTTTCAAAGAGGGAGAATTAGAACTAATGTCTTTTGCCCTGGTTTGAACCTTTCATTTGGCTTCTTTAAAAGCTTAATGTTCAAAGTGGCACTTTCAAGATACAATGATACTGACAAAGGAACACCTGATAGAATGATGGATGACACCATGGTAAATCAACTGACAATGACACAATACACCTTGGTGGGGAAAGAGACGCTTCTGTTGACATGGAATTGACATTTACCATAGTTTCAAAACTAGGTGATGGTGAATGGACATAGCTTGTGTTTTAATCTGAATTGAGGATTTTGAAAACATGTTTTGACACAATCTGACCCAGGTCTCTATGGATCTTATACATGGAATGCAATTGGCAGCTCTGACTCATAACTTTGTTTATACATTCATGCTTCAGCACATCAGAAAAGCTATTTTTTCCTGTAGTTTCTAAGGATGGCTCTCAATTACAGACTTAACTCTGAATCATTTCTAGTTCCCCTTGCTAGTTTACGTTCTTCTTCCTTCTTGTATATATGCCCATTATGACATTTTTCAGAGCCTATCAGAGACATGGAATAGACATGAAATATTTTACTGACTTGAAAATATGCAGGAAAAATGCCTTCTGATAAGAAAAATTATGCATATGCATTTCTTTTTCCCATGCCAATGAATGGCAGCAAGGAAACATAGCAATGTGCTAATATTTAGTAAGACTTCTAGAAAAGCAGTTCCCTTTACCTCAACAGCCTGAATTTGGCTCTTGTTTTGATTCTTGTGTTCAACCCTTGCCCTTCTGTCTTCTTCTTAATTATTATTATTGTCATGTTCAACATACTCATGATCATTATTATCATTATGTTTATTGTTACTATCATAGTTTGTTTTTTGGCATACACTGGAAAACTGTCACTATTCAAGATACAATCACATTTCCTAATTACCCTTCATTTCTACCTAATATATAACACTTGTCATTGATACATTGCTAAGCAACTATACTAAATACTGTAGCGTTCTTCCTGACCTCCTCACTGTTACCCATTACCTATTATCTCTTTGCTTTATTTTCTTTCTTCTCAACTCAGCAAAATCACCTTTCTAGCCACTGTGACTACTGGTGATTCCTCAAAAGTTCCCACCCTCAACTTCTACTACAAACTGATTGGACACACTAATCTTCATGACTAATCTGCATTTTCCTTTCTTGATTCTTATTTTCTCATTCTGGAGGAAGGGATAACTTCTTCCTACACTACATACTCATATATAAATATATTAAATAATATATATGAATAATAAGGTATCTCACTGCCTGCTCAGATATGGTGTGGGAGTGGGTTGATAAAATGTAAATATGCAAAAGATCCCTATTAGACATATAGAGTGTCACAGGAACACCAAGGAAGGGGAATTGTTTGAATTTAAAATATTGTGGCATAAAGTCCTTCATAATATTTTCTTATAATCCTTTGTATTTCTGTGGTATCAGTGGTAATTTCTCCCCTTTCATTTCTAATTTTGGATATTTCTGTCCTTTCCTTTTGTCCTTTGATTAGTCTCGCCAGGGGTTTGTCAATTTTGTTGACTTTCTCAAAGAACCAGCTCTTCGTAATATTAATTTTTTCTATTGTCTTTCTGTTCTCTAATTGGTTTAACTCTGCTTTAATTTTTATTATTTATTTCCTTCTGCTGACTTTGGGTTTTGTCTGCTCTTCTTTTTCGAGTTCTTTAAGATGGGATGCTAAGATGTTTGGAGATCATCATGCTAAGTGAAATAAGCCAGACAGAAAAAACAAAGAACTGCATGATTTCACTCATATGCAGAATATAAAACTGAAAGCAAAGAAAAAAAGAAATGAACAAACAAATAACCCATGGACACAATGAATAGTTTAATGTTTATTTGGGGACGAGTGGGTTAGGGAGGGGAGAAAGGGGAGGGGGTGGGAGAGGAGGGGGGAAGCTAAATATAAGGTGATGGAAAGAGAAGTCACATTAGGTGGTGAACTTATTATACATCAA